>VYXD01030798.1:121480-186984 GCA_013397195.1 Hylia prasina | reverse complement strand
AAAAAAAAAAAAAAAGGAATGCTCAACCTGAGGCTACAAAGAAAAAGCAGTCTCCACATGAAAACAAAACAATACCTAATACACAACACACAACGGGGGATTCAGAAATGTTCAGTGTTACCTAAGCCTGCCATCCCTAAAGGGAATGGGTGGTTCTCAGTTTAGAGCTTCTGGCTCAAATTGTGGTTTGGTTTCTTTACGAAGCCTTAACTTACTTGCTTTTAAAAGACAACATGTTTTAAGCCAAGACAAAAACTGTTGCATGTGGGAGAAGGAACCAAAAAGACTTTTATTACTACTACATTAGGATACTACAAGAAGGGTGGATAGTTCCTTGTGAGTCCAGGGATCTTTTCTTTTTACTTTCTGCAGTTACTCTTAAAAACCTATGTACTCCTTGGCCTTTTCATGTACTCTTTCCATGAGACCACACTGATACAGAAAGGCAGAAGAGAAGGACAGCTTTTAGGCCTAGTGTCCTAGTAAGATTTTAGTGTTCCATAAAATTTAAAAGAACTGTATAAACCACGGTCAGTGTCTATTGGAAGCCTTGTTACAAGGGACAGTCCTTTTCTTTTGTGTTGTATTTTTATTGAAGAATGTAAATTTAACTTTGTCATTAAAAGCACATGAAAACTTCACTTGACATCATTTAATCCTATGGCTTTTGAGGCTGTAATTTAGGCAAGTGTACTGCCTGCATCAGCTTCAGACATAAAAAATAAAATTTGTGAGGGGGTGTGTTTTTGTTGTTTGGTTTTTTTTTTTTTTTGTTTTTTTTTTTTTTTTTTTTTTTTTTTTTTTTTTTTTTTCTTTTTTCCTCCTTGTCTTTTGCTTTTTATGTAGCAGTTAGAGGTTGAGGGCTACAACAAGGCTTCTCTGAACTTCTTTATATGTTCACCAATAATAGGGCCCATTATCATGAATGGCAGACAAGAACATGTTCCAATTTTCTCACTCAGGATTTTCTGTTTTTTTCTATTATTTATTTATGGAAAGTGGTCAATCTTAGAACAACCTCAGAGGGCTGTGAAGACATCTAGGTTTTATGTTATTTGGCAGAATTAGTGTTGGGTTACCTATTTCTAGGGAAAAAACCACAGTTGTAGGAGAAAGTGCTTTGTTTGTTCAATATTGCTTGTCTGAAATTTAGTCAAAGTTTAAGATTTAGGCTAGAATTCTGGGCCAGTATTTCTGTCTTGTATAACATACTGGTTTGTTTTTTCATTAGTGAATTGCTGCTTTCTCTGGTGTCCTGAGCAGCAGATGTCTCATTAGCACCTGAGCTATGCCAGCTTCTGTGGAAGGCTACAAACTGATTAAACACATGCTCCATTTTTATCTCTTTATGAGTCATTACTTAAAGGTTTTATCACCAGATTGCCACACTTAATTACATGTAGCCATAATTAAATATGAATATCTGCAGATCTGGATTGTTATTTTTGCTATAAGTTCAATAAAATATTTTCCTCTTTGCTAATTAAATGCTATAGAGAAGGAAAGAAATAAAAAGGGAAAGAACCCTGCCAGAATTATCAAGTATATTTAAAATATCTATCAAATATCCTTGTGAATTACTTAGAAAAGGCACTTTTTCTAAACAAGGGTGACATCGTGTGATAAAGATATAAGGCAAAAAGCATTGTTTTGATATTTAAAAGTATCATCTGTTATCCACCAGATTTAATCATTTAGAAATCACTCCAGTCCTTGCAAAATTCACATACTGAGTTCTTTTGCAACATGGTTTTAAGTATGTAAAGAAGAAGTCTTTGGGAACTGTCAGGATGTATTTATCAAGTATGAACAGTGCTTAAAAAAAGTCTTTATCTTCTATGATAAAATGACTCAGTGAATGGGTAGAGAGCAATTTACCTTGACTTCTGAAACACTTTTGATGCTGTCTTCCACAATATTTTTATGTTCAAGTTGAAATGCTATGGTTTGACTGAGTAGAAAAATAACTGAGTAAAAAAGTAAATGGTTTGCTATAGAGATTTAATAGGTCATACTGAACCTGGTTGTGTGTGACAGATGGAGTGCCATTATCTGGGGACTGTCCTGGGACCTTCTCCATTCAGCAGCTTAATCATGAGGGAAGTACCAGCATGTTTATTCATAAAGTTTTCAAATGACACCAAAATGTGGGCAGTCAGTTCATCCAAGGATGGGACTTCCATCCAGAGATATGTGTGTGGGTTGCATGAGGGGGGTCAGCAGGAATCAAGGACATGCACAAGACGTGCACAAAGTCAATTGTGCAATTTAGAAGGAGGAAATTCTTGAAGCCATATAGGCTGGGAAAGAGCTTTCTTGAAAAGATCCTTGACTCATGGCTCATGAACCATGTCCTGGTTCACACTGAGCTAGCTGGTAGCCACCAGTGTGCACAGCAACAAAGATCTTGGGCTGTGTTAACAAGATCGTGAGAGTGGGTAGAAAGAAGTGATTATCTGCCTCTGCTCAGCACTCATCAGACTGCATGGAGCTTCTGTGTGCAGTTTATGCCCACCTGAAACAAGGTGTACATGATAAAGTGGATTGTGTTGAGCAGAGAGCTCCAAAAATAGACATGAGCTGGAACACTTGACAAATGAGGAGGAGGAACTGGAGTTCACTCAGGCAGGAGAAGAGACCCATCAGCATCCCTGCACCCAGTACCTTGGAGAAGCTTATGGTGAAGATGAAGCCATGCTGTTCATTCAGGCAGATGGAGGGAGGACTAGAGAAAAAAGGCATACAGTGAAACAGAAGACCTTGACATCGTGTATCAGGAAAATATATTTTCACTATGAATACAGCCAAGCAACAGCACAGCTTGTCCAGGGAGTTTGTGTACCTTCCATTCTTGTAGGATTTCAAGACAGGACTGGATGAAGTCCTGAACAACCTGTTGTGATCTTATAGCTGACCCTTTTAGAAGCAAGAAATTGGATTAGAGTCCTGAGGTTCCTTTCAACATGAATTTTAATATGATCATAATCTTCCACCACTTTGAAACCTGCAAGGATCTCTACTCATACAAGATTTTACCCATAGAAAGATATGGGACTATTTGTCTCCTTAAAAATATTAGTCACAATGGTCTGTGAGTTTAAAAAAAAAAAAAAAATCAGGTTAGATTTTGGGAAAATTACTCCATTCAAATGACTTGACTTAGTACATTATGGACACATAATGATTCTTAAGTATATATATAAAATGTTTCTTTAAAGTATTATGAAGAAGGGAAGTAATATATAATATATAGACTGTTTCCAGTTTTCATAAGTTCTGCAGGTAAATATTGTACCTAAAAATAAATTTTGAATTTCTAAGGTAAGAGCACATTATTTTGGTGAGTTTATTTAATGAAAACCATTGATAAGGTTGAAGAAGAGCTGTCCTACTCTTTTATGAGTGCTGATAGTGTCAGAAGGCACAACCTGAGCTGAGTGTTGCACAGTTCATTAAATGTGCCCTGCTGTCTTTTCTAGCTGACCTGACTCCTGAGTAGTTCCCAAACATACTGATAATGCAGTTATTCTTTTAAAATCAGGCTCTTTCTAGATGATAGTACCTCTTTTGGTAATATAATATGCCTATTGTATGTCATTTGTTGAGTGTGCACTTATTCCTTACTTTTTATGTAGGTCAAGGACTGAGAAACTTTTTCTCTGAGTTTCAGACCAACTTCTGCTCCATAAAACTGAAGTAAGTTTATAGATAAAACAGCTTCTTCTTTTTCAAATTCTACTCCTAATCCATGAAAGCTGTCATTCTAATCACAGTGCATTCCTTTTCCCATCTCCTCTTGTTGTGTGGGTTAAAATAAATCATCAGTCTCAGAATTGTGTATTAGCTTTGAATTGCCTCATTATAGCAATGCTAAAACGGAATATTCAAAAAAGAAGAAGAGAAAAAACCCTGAAAACCTTTCCATCACTGTTCAGTCATGATTTAGACAGACCTTTAATCTAAAGCCTCCAGAGAAACTCTAAACTACAGGAGGGTTCTGCAGTGGATGGAATAATATTATAATGCATGATGGAATGTCATAGTGTAAAATAGCTGGAGTTTGGGGGAGCTAGAAAGAAAGTTAAAATTTCATTAAATCTCTGCCTGTTGAAAGCAATGGGGAATTTGTCTCTGAGGTTTCATTCGTTGTGGGTTAATATTTTTTTAACCTCTTCAGTTAGTTAATGGTTTTGACCTGATATTTTGAGTGAAGGAATGTATCCAGGTCCCCATGGCCTGGAATGCTTTGGCAGCAACGAGGCTGCAGTCTGATGGTAGTGCAGTCCTGGGTTAGGATTGTTGTGTAAACTGGACTGTGTCAGGAGAGGGGAGCAGAGTTTTGGGCACTCTGACTCGGAGTTCACGTCCACACTGAAGCATGAAAATATTTGCTTCTGTGAGTTTTATTAGTGACAGGGATTCTCAACTTGTGTGGTTTTGAAACTTACCCTGGTAAGTACAAATTGTTGAAACCAGCGCTAACAATCTTCATTAATACGTTAAAGAAAAAAAGAAAAATATCATTTCCATTACTTCGCATGAGATCTGAGACCTGATACTGATTAATTCATGTTAGTTTTGTGGAAATAACAAGGATTGTATATATATTAAGACCCGCAATAATTTTCCAAAATAATTTCAATACTATATAAATAAAAATAATTCTTGTGCAATAGGCAGATGAAGATATTGTTAAGTATGAAATGGTTTAATATAGTCTCATTTTAAAATTCTAGCAAAAATAAAAAATAAAATTTCTTTTTTGTGTAATTATTTTCATGATACACTTTTCCACACAATGGCTTTTAGTTCCCAAAAGCAGAATTGACTCTTTGAAATGGTGCTGGTAATTAACATGGGTGAATTCATATGTGAACTGGTGTTTTCTAGGGAGCTCTTAAATAAATATCTTTGACATCTTTGCAAGCTCTTTAAACTTTCCTTGGAAAACATGTGTTTCAGATGACATTGATGCAGGCTGTTAAAGACAGGCTGAGTATAATTAAAGACACCTGACAGCATTTCCTCTTTAAATGTTTGAAATTGGGAAGGAAAGAGCTGATTCAAAACATCTGGGAAAAAGGAAGGGCAAGAAGAAAAAAGAGAGAAAGTAAAAGCAAGCCGCATCACACTCTTTGTGGAGACTGACTATTGGAATGGTAGCATGTCCTCCCATGGAGCCTGGGAGTTGCGGGCTTCCCCTGCTCTCCGTGGGGAACTCAGATTTCAGGGAGTGAGGGGAATTGTGTTTATTTCCTGGATCTTTGCCTTTCTGTGCATGTAAAGCATTTCTCTTCTCTAAACCACAGAATCAGCAGCAATGCCTTCAATAGAAGGGTTAAGAGCTTTTCCTCTGTTTTTATTACACTGGGAGTTCTTAGTACAGTGCATTGATTTTATTTAGCACCTTTATGGGCACAGATAGTGGCTTTATGCTGAAACTCTTAGAGCTTCATAGCTCTGCCTCAGTATCTAACTAACTTCTATTGGCACTGACACCATGGTGGTTACGCAAGTGAGATGAGCAGAGCATAAACTATACAATGAAACTAATGAATAAGTGGTTGATAATAATTTAAAGCATCTATAAAACTGCAAGACTTGACAGCATAGGTGTCTAAACGATAGAAGTTGCATTCCATATATAATTTCTGAGAGTACTTTCTCATCCCTGTGGGCTAGAAGAGATTCGGAATCTGAATCCTGCAGTTCAAATTATAGAAGGAAAACCCTGTCAGCTTAGAAAATATGTGGTTATCAAATCGGATTTAGTTAAAATAGCCATTAAATATCAGAGAAAATGCGCTTCAAGAGTTATACAAAATGTTTAAAAAAAAGGAGGTTGGAGAATATAAATTCCATATTTTCATACCTGGGACTAATCCAAGACTTTGCAAAGGTCATATAAATAGACATTTTAGACACATGCAACCACATCCTAAGTGACTACAGTGACAACTTCATATGCTTGTGGAGAAGTACCCTGTCATGATGCGGTTCTAAGCTGGTCTGTTCAGAAACAACAGGACATTTAACATGGCAGGATCTCCAGTCTTCCCTAGCCAGACCACTTCCAGTACCTGAAGTAGATTAAGCAGAACTACAACAACTTTGATGGATTTCAGGCCCTCTGCCTTTGGGTAAGACTATGCAACATTTATGAGGTTATGATGCTGATCAATTGATTATGACCATTGAACAACAAGAAAAACATTAGTGCATGAAAGACAGAAAGTAACAAAGTGTATATGTCCAAGGGATACTTCAAAGGCCTTTTCCTCTAGCACTGTAAAACCAAAGCCAGTGAATTGTCACTCTTCTATCAAAGTAAAGTATTCCTGATTTTTGAAATTAATTCATGGGAACATATTTTACAGATAAGTTTCTAAATGAATGCTTGTGTTGCAGACAAATTTCCTTCCAAGAGTGGAGGAAATTTGATGGTGTCCTGTAGTTAAAACAATTCTTCTTCTTGTGGTGTCATCAAGTATTATCAGCATTAGAAAAATGCCCAGCATTTATAAAAACTGTTTTCTTTGATGGGATCATCGATTGAAAAACATGCAATAAATACAGATTTCATTAACAGAAGAAAATGGAGATTTAAAAAACATTTGAAAAAAGGATGCTCTACTTTTATAGCTGTGCCATGAATCTGAGGGTGAGTGTTTATGTATGTTTCATAAAAATTGGTGTTCAGGATGGCTTGGTTTTGGGGAAAAGGTTTTATTGTCTTCTTATATTTGCTCTTGTCTTACAGTTTTAATTTTGGATCATTTTGAAGCAGTCTTTCACAGAACACTCAGATATGCTGAAATAAAAGGAAAAAAGATAGCCACGCTCACCCATTTTTCTTGGTACAAATATTAACAGTGTTGAGCCTTTCCCACTGGAGCACAAAGAACACGTTTAATAGTGACATTTACAAAGCAGATCAAGTGTCAGCTAAGGTGAGCTGGTACAGAGTTATACAAAGGAAAAATGGAAGAGCAAACTCAGTGTTAACCAGGAGCCGAGCTGTGCTGAGGTTACATTCCCAGATGTAGGTAGCATGACTCTTCTTTTGCCCTTTCCTCCAGTGTTTTGAAGATAATTTTCCTTTTCATGGAAATTCAGCATTGTACAGAGGAAATAAAGATACTATAACTCCTTCACCAGTCAGAGTGGACTGGGATTTTACTCCTGTGACTTGGTATCAGTTAGAACCACCAAAGCAAATGGATCAAGACCTACTCTGCCTTTGCACACCACACTGCACTAGATCATGCCCTCCTTTTCACAGATGATATTGGAATCAATGTACTGGGGAAAAGTCCCTTTTCTTCATTTTTTGTCAGTTCTATTGTTAGGAAACTCTTCTTTCATAAGGGAGTCATCAGAATGCAGCTGTCCAATGTTGCTATTTTAGGTTATAAATTATGATGGGAAACTAGATGATAAATGAACCCTCCACTGAAGACAGGGTAACTGCTGGAATTTATTTGTGTTGATTAGGGGTAGGGACACAAAAACAACATAATGAAGTGCTAGTTAATTAAGAAAATCTAGTTAACATACGTAGTAAGAACTGAATGAGAGGTAATTTTAACCCACAGATTAAAATCTGTAACTCCACAGCTGAAGTGTGCAGAAAAATGATTCAGCCAAAGAGTGAAAGAAAGAGTAGGTGCTGCTGTGGAAGGAAAACCCCACAGAATAGACTGATCTATTAACTTTTTTGTGTTAAATCAAGTTGGAAAAAAGCTCTTAACAGAATAACTTCTGAGCTTCATTGTGGATGACTTTGTTTCCATTGGCATGCATACCTGGTGTCGTTCTTCATCCTGTAACTGAGTAAGTGCTAAATTCAAGGTAGTAAATACATCTGACCTGGGATGAGAATATGTGAATAAATCCTGAAAGACAGCGATGATTGAATAAATGCAATCAGAACACATTATTGTTTCAGTGCTTAAACTTATTTGCTGTGATTAACTCACATATGGTTAGACCTAATATTCAATTTGTATGGCACAATTGGCAATGGCTATGACATCAGAAATTAAATATTGATCCTTTATCTGGACAATGACCTAGGCCAAACACTGAATTTCTTCATCATTGCAACATAATCACTAGATTCTTCCTACTCTTCAGCTGAGTGTACAAGTTGTGAATCACCCTAATGAGACTTAAAGAACCTAATGAAAGATGAAAAAGGATGGAAGTCATGACCAGCAAAATAAAGGACTAAATTATTTGTTAAATATCTCTGGGTCAGAAGAGAACACTATCGTCCAGAAGTATAACATCCAGTAACTGTTCATTGTGCAATCAAAGGCAAAATTTTACAGGAATTTTCCCTGCTTTTCATAACTTCCAGTAGCTGGAAGTTATGAAAAGCAATGACAAATCTTCCAGTGAACATGCAGTATTGCATTTCTGCAAAAAATTATATCATGGTTGTAGGAAAGCTTAAAGAAAAATGCTCTGACACAATTATTTGATTTTATAGAAAGCATCCCTAAAAATTGCTGCAAAAGGAAGAAACTGAATAATCATGATAAGAATGGGAGAAGAAGCTTTGAACAAGTTGTGTCAATACCAAACATCTCAGCGTCTGAAGCTATTAAATAAAAATAATAACCCTTCCTTCCTTTGTGAAAACAGTGAGATAGAAGAATACATTAGGCTAGTAGTAAGGATATCAATACTATGAGTTCAGAACCTGTGGTCATGGCAGTAATAGATGCAAATAGCTACATTCATGCATCTTCAGATACTGGTAAATAGTGCTTTACATAATATTAAAAATAGGCAAATGCACTAGTAATTTTTCTAGGAGTGTTTTTGTTTCTTCATTTGTTCATAAACTATTCTGGGTGATTAACTGACCATTCATTATCAAACACTTGTTTTCATTTTGTTCATTATAAAAAACCCCAAATATAAAGATGCTTATCATATTGATTCAAATAACCAGCACATTCAATAAAGATTTGTTGTGCCTCCGGCTGTTTGGCAACAGAGTACAGGAAAGAAAGGATTATTCAATGTCTTATTCAATGAGAAATTTTCAGCTCTAAGGAAAATTTATTGAAAAAAGTTACAACTGTATAAATTTGAAGCATGAATGATGCTGAAATATGTAGAAAAAATGCATTATTTGTTTATGAAGCAGAAAGGAAAAGATATACTTTCATTGGTCTGAAAATTAGGCCAAAGATTTACCACTTATTTACTCAACTATAGCACACAGAAGCAAAACCTTTGTAAGGGAAGACTTCCTACTGTATCACAATTAGAGATTAAAAGACAGCAAATAGGAAAGTTGTCAATTTACTTCTACTCTTTGGTCTTTCAGGCTTTTTTGATTGTAAGGAAAGGAAATGGAATGATTTTTGAACATAGATTCCTGGTATTCATTAACTTTTTCTTTGTCCTTATTCAACTTCAGTGAAGCACAAAATTAAAAAAAATCAAAAGACAAACAAGACAATAAAAATGTTAGAATATCTAAAATGAATGTTTAGAAATAGAAATGTTTTTGGACCAATGTAATAAGGATCCAGACATAATGGTTTAGAATTTTATAAAAATTGTCAAATGTCATTGTTATAAAAATGAAGCCTTTTCTTAAAATCACAGTGGTCAGTGTACTGTGCTTATGTCAAGATCCTAGCTTTTCTTGTTTTGACATTGTATTTACCAGGTACAAATCTTAAGACATATACATATGATTAAGATGACTAAGCTTTCAAAAAACAAGAAAAATAAATAAGTAGATCTAGATTTTTAAAGTTTATCTTTTAAAAATCTGATAATTAAAAACTGTGAAATAACAGTGTTAACTTAAATCTTACTGAATTTTACCTATTTCTATTTTATAAACATTAAGACATTATTTTCTGTGGCCCAAGGATACAGAATTTCTGAGCGCATCACATTAACTAAATTCAAAGAGTAGGGGGGGTAAAATGAAATGGAATAGGTGAAAATGTTTTTTTTTAAAAATTGGTTATGTTTAACAGTGTCTTAAATAGCCTCTTAATTCCGTCTGAAGTGTCATTTGTCCTGAAAAACCTTTACATAAACCCACTGGAGTTAATTTGACTCAAAACAATAGTTCTTTTGTACAATGAAGAAGACTCCAAGGAAGCAGAAGCAGTAAAACAAAGTTCTCCTCACACAAGTTTTTAACAATCTCCACATCTGCATGGCTACAGAAGGAGAATTTTAAACCTTTTGGGGACTTAAATTTTCATAACATATGGTCCTATAACAAGCAATAATTCACATCAATACCTTGATTTTTTCTTCTTTTCTTCTTTTTCTTCTTTTCCTTCTTTTCTTCTTGGGATCAACTTAATGTCTTCTTAGTAGTTAGTACAGAGCTGTATTTTGAATTTAGGATGAGAATAATGTTGATAACATTCTGATAGTTTAGCTGTGCTGTGCAGAGCTTACTCTAAGTCAAAGGTTTTTCAGTTCTCATGCTGCCCTGCCAGTAAGGAAGGTGGCAGGACTCAAGAGACTGGGAGGGGACACAGTCAGGATGGTTGACCTCAACTGATTTAAGGAATATTTCATACAATATAGCATCATGCTGAACAATGAAACTGTAAGGAGTTAGCTGTGAGGGGCTGGTACTGGTCAGAGGATGATGAGTTGCACTGTGCATCATTTGTTTTGTAGATTCCTTTATCATAATTCTTATTTTTCCTTACTTATCTGTGTTATTGTTTGTAAATCCACCCACAAAATCTACCTTTTTCCAACTCTGTCCCGTATCCCTCTGCTGGGGAGCCAGCAAAAGCTGTGTGGTGTTAGCTTCCTACAGGGTTAAACCACGACACCTGGATTGTGATTTCCTCAGACATAATCATTGTCTCAAAGAGCTGGCATTTTTATCCTTCAAGAAAACTTCAAAGATCATTAACATTGTACTGCTGGTTTCTTGACTGAACTGTGCTTTTCTGTTATTAATTGAGCCAAACCATACAGGACCTCTTTCTGGATTTGAATGAGCACACATATTTTTGCTGTTGTATATAGATGGAATAAGTATCTTAGATATCTGTTCACTGAATTTGAGTGCATTAAAACATCTCTTCTGTATACAAAGGACAGATTTATAAATTTGTGCATGTCATACAAAAAGGAAACAAAAACTCCAAATCAACAGAGTCACAACACACTCTCCTAAATCCTTTTATTTTACTTTGTTTATGTTTTTGAAGACTTATGTCTGGGTGCAGTATTTTTTTAGTGTTCTTAGCAGAAAAGAAGACATAAAGCAGATCTAGAATGTGATAGTACTTGACACATGATTCATCAAGAATAGACAAGCTTCCATCTGGAAGCTTGCACAAAAACTCCCTTTTCCTGTAAGCAGCCTGGACTCACATATCCACTGGGAATCTGCAGGAAGGTTGCAGGGATTTCAAAGTCCAAAAGATGTACATATATACATGAGAGGTGATAAAGGCTCTGCTCTGGTCAGGGTTAACAATTGTTTTATTCTGTAGGATTGTACTGTGAATGTCACATATCTATGACATTATTATAATAGCACTAACATTGTTTTAACAGGATTCATCCATTCCTCAATTTATTAACCTGATCTCAAGATTTTCTGGGTTAATAGAAAATGCTCCTTGATATTGTGGTACTACCCTAATTATGCCATGATGAAAGACCTTGCTATGCTGATTACAGTCCCTTTGCAAGACTCTTGTACTCTGGTACTGAGCAGGTGAGCTCAGAACAGTCTCCAGGGCAGCTGCTTGCCTCATGGAGCAGCTGTGCATGATAAACCACTTTGTGTCTCTAAAGTCTTGTTTTGAAGTCCTTTCTAGACAACGGGAGTCTCCTTCTTGATCAGGTCCAATATCCAAATTCTGCAGTTCCCCTTCAGGTTAATATCATAAACAGGATGAAACACCTGAGTAAAAAGTAGCAGGGTCAGGACCCCAAACAGTGCAGTTTAAACTGTGCCAAAACCTCCCCTTATGAAACTGTGAACAGAAACCTCCAAATAACCAAACCAGATGTTGCAGCTTCTCTTTGGATTCATTTATTACTCTGCTTTTCTGCAGGAGGATTTGGATTCACCCTTTTTTAATGTCATTTAATACAGCAGAGATTGTATTTAGTCATTAAATTTAATCATAATCTACACATGTTTATGACAAGTTGAGATCCAATCTTACAAGATATAAAAAATTCATTACATTTAAATATTCATTGTTAGAAGAAGCTGCATTTCTATTTGTGATAACAGAAATCAGTATGAGCAGGCAGACAAAATATATTAGGAAGCTAATTCAGAAGAAAAAGGAAAAACAATGCAAAGTCTTTACATGTATCTCATTTACTAAAAAATGCATAAGAAAAAGGATATGAATCTGGCTTTGAGAAAATGTGTTAGTTCAATGTAGAAATCAGCCATACCTAATTAGGAACACCTCCCTTTTAAGCACAAAGGTCACCAGCTTGTAAATGAATCCTTGGTGGTGTTTCCTCAAGGAGCCCACATCTACCAGTTACCTCTGCAGTGCCCCTCAAAGACTGCAGCTATGCTCTGGTGCACTCCCTGCAGCATCCCATGTTCCTAGTTCCCCACTGCTGAAGCACAGATCCCTCCTTTTCAGACACTTGAGTTTTCTTTTCATGGAAAATCAGGGCAAATGGGTTTATGGTTTTGAATGGGGAGCATTCCTGTTTCTTTCCCTTATGCAGATGGGTGCGACACAGCTGAGGCACATGTGGGTACCAGAACCACAAAGGAAACAGAGCCTGCACTACTGACAAGCTGTAGTTGTTAATGTAGGAAGTAGCATAAACATTCTCTAATATTATCTTAAGAAAGAAGTCTGGTTAAAATGCCTGGAAACAAGATAATAAAGACATAGTTTATCTCATGAAGGAAGGTTGAAATCCAGAGGCTCAGGGTGTGAGAATGAGACATACTTTCACCATTCTGCACTCAAATTTATGCTTACTGATAAAGTCCAAACTCTTAGTAACTGATGGTTGTGGAATGACCTCTGTTCAGACTCCAGCAGAAGCACAAGAATATTCCCTAGGCTTCTTATGGTTCAGAACCTAGGGTAGCCTCAAAAGAGAGAATTACAGGATGGGGAGAGGTGTGAAAAATAAGATGTATTTACAATGATCCTCCACAGCAATACTGAGCTGTATTTGGGGGGCAATATGAGAAAATGTGTTCTGCTCCAATTTCTATTTTTTGTAGATAGAACCACAGCATTTGTCTGGCATTTTTCAGCAGTGCTGGTGATAATAAACAATAAACATTTTATCTACTTCATCTCACAATGTTTCTTTTGACCAGCTCAAACTTCACCACTGCTCTCTCCCTTGGATGATAACATGGACATAGGCTTATGGAAGATATGGCACGAGTCACTGCACATCTGCTGAGCCTTAGTCCTTGAGAACAACAACACTGTGGACTAATTAAGCTTAGAGGAGTCCACTTTCACTGTGAGCTAAACTCATTTTAATTATAACTGATTTTTGGGTTCAAATCACCATTGTTCAGGCAGTATTGCCTACTGATTCAAGCAGGCTGATCATTTTTCCAAGAAATCCACTGATGCTTTTTAGTATGCAGATTAAGTTTAGTGTAATATCTGCCATTTAATTTTGGATTTATGATGAGATTTTGCTATTTATATTTCAACCACTGTAAATACCATATTTTAATGAACAGTCTTGATTCACAATGGATGATAGTTCAGAATATAGTCTAAACTAAACCAAAATATGACAGGACTGATAAATGCCTTTCTTGGAATGTAAATGAAATGAGGAAGTATTTGCCCCTCTTTCATAGAGGAATTCACACACAAGTGGTGAGGCATCATTATCTTTTAGCCTAGAAGCTTAATTGACAAAATATGGAAGAAAAAATTTAGTCTATGACTATAAGAGGGACAAAAAATTAACCAATGAAATGCTGCTATATTGCAACTATGATAAAAAATGCCAATATTTAATGATGACATATGAAAGAATTATCTCTGCCAAGACAATTGTCTCTTTTGGCTAACATTCATCCGTTTATCTTTTGATAAAAGATAGGCAGCACATTAAAGAACAGGTTAATGGACTTCTTTATACTCCAGAAAAAAAGAAAGAAAGAAATGGTTGCCAACTGAAATATAAACAAAAATTTTTCTTATATTTTATTAATGAAGTATATTTTTCTTAGAACATCTGACTATCAAAACCATTTATTTGTATATTGGTAATTTGAAAGAGATTTAGCACCATGATGAGACACCAGGAAAGGCTGCACAGAGAAACTGTGGATGCTCAACCCCAAGAAGTGTTAAAGACCATGCTAGGTGAGGTTTGAGCGACCTGGTCTGGTGGAAAGTGTCTCTGTCCATTACAGGGAGGTTGGAACTAGATGATCTTTAGGGTCCCTTCCAACTGCTTAACATTATGTGATTCTGTAATTGCATGATCTTGATATTGAAAAGCAGTGGAAAGGTCTCAAGGCAAAAAGAAGGAGAACGTTGCATTAAACCGCATAAGTTAGAGATATCTGAAGGAGAAGGGCTGAAGGTCTAGGCAAATACCTAAGGTCAAAGAGCACAAGTTAATTCACTGAAATTGTACCTTATAGCCCTCCACAGCTGGTGTTTAGAGGTATTCCTTTGTTTAATGGGTCAGTTGTGTGGGGGTTTTCCAATTTTGTTTTGTTTTGCTTTTCTATATTGCTTTTAATTATCTTTACATAGATCTGAATCTTATGTAAGTTTTGGGATGGTGTTTTTGTTTGCTTGTTTATTTGGGTTTTTGTTTGTTTGTTTGGGTTTTTTGTTTAGTTTTAGTCTGTTGTTTCCTTCCCGAGGGAACATGAGTATCATTCCTTCCCTTGCTGAATGAAAGCAGGTGGAACATCATCCATATGGGCAGAAACCCATGCTAATGGGTGTAGTTACTGATGCAGCACAGCAAAGCAACTCCTGAGTGCATATGGAACCCAAGGCCGTGCCACAGAGACCAGCTGCTCTCAAGGTCACATATGGCAACAGCAGAGATGGTAACACTTAGATTTTTGATGCATGCAGGTTATCATCACTAATATGACCAATACCTGCTTTCCAAAGCAGCTACTTCATGAATAATCAATGAGTGAGCTGTGAATAAGCAGATGGATTGTACTGTTGGAGTTCCCTCTGGGCAGGCAGAACACAGTTAGCAAGTAACATATAATACAGGAATCCCACACTACAGACGCAGCACTAAAAAAAAAAAAAAGGACACTGCCAAGGGCAGCTCTGCATGGGTTAGAGTATAAAAAAGAAGGGTGACTCAGAAATGTGAAACACAGATGTGACTTTATGTGTGTGTTTATGTATGTTATTTTAAAGAAATAATGCACCATGTATAGAAAGAGGATAAATCCCAACCGCCCGTCGTCTCCCCCTCCCAAAGGAATCAGAAAACACTTTGTATTAAATGTTATGTATTTATAAGAAAACAGGCAATACCTAGTTTTCTGCAAGGATTGCAGGTATTAACATGGCTAATATGTATTTTTTTGACAACATTTTCAAATTAAAAGGCAAAATGAAAAAAATAGTAGTGAGTTGTTTCATTCATTTTATCTTCATCAGTGAATATGCGTATATATAACAATTTAATCATTTTTGTACCACAGTAGCCAGGAAAACCCTAGCCATTTTAATAAACAACCTAATTAGTCTTTTCCAAAAGTGATACAATCAACAAGATAAATGTATAAGTAGAAATGCTTCCAGGATCTAAAATGTTCATTGGAATTGATTTACTCTGCTCATCTTTTGCTGAAATACATGGAGAATGTATCACACCAAATGAAAATGGCTGCTGAAGAGTCATGTCTTGAGAAGAAAACAGAAATGGTTTGAGGACATTTATTATAAATTACTTCAGTAATAAAAAGTTAAGACTAGTTCACCCAAACTGAAAAAAAAAAGAAAGAAAGAAATTCTATACAGACAATAATTAAATAAGGTGGGCTTTGGCAAAGATGCTCTGTTAACATCATGTTTTAAAGAAAAGCACCACAGAACTTATAATGATTAGAGCTGATTAAGAGTGGAAGTTTAGAATTGATGGATACATGGAGTACCTCTTGAGGGAATGACATTACTGGATGCAGTGAGATGATCAGGAGCTAGCTTTTCTAGTTACGGGCAATTTCATTTTTCAAAAACGCTGTAAGAAAAAATTATGAACAGTATCCTCTAGTGAACAATATTTTCTGTGACATGATTTTATTCATCATAGCTCTCTCAGTGACCAGATCCAATTTTATAAAATACAAAATTCCTCCCAAGATATAGTATGTTCTGTATTCATCATGTACTTCACAGGTAGTTTGGCATATTTTTCATCTTGTAATAGTTAGAAATCATGACACTACTATATCATGATTATACTACTATGTCACTAATATAATCCCCTTACATGTCTTTGGTGGAGTGGCAGAGAAATTTTTTGTAATGGGTCTGACATCATAAGAATAAGAGAAAAATGAGAATAAAATTACTTATGAAATTCCAGAGTCATGCAAAGACTATCTACTTTAAAAAAACCCAGTTCTTATACAATTACAATCTTCTGTGAACTCATGCTGGATTTGATAATTTATCTCTAATATTGGTTATGGTTTTCATTTTTGATTTCTGTATCATCACTGAAAATATATGGTACCAAATGACCCAGGCTGGTTACTCACTACCCCCTATCTCTTATATACAAAGCAGATATATTAAATGCTATCCTTGAAGGGGGCTCAAAAATGTTGCCAGTAAAAATGCTATGCAGCTTAAATGTTCCTGAACGTGATAATCTCAAGTGAAGGCACATTTAAATTTTTTCCCAGTGCTACTGCTGGCTTAAGTGCTCCATTCCTCTCATGCTATAAGCACAGGACTAGAAAGAGTGTCCATCCTTCTTGAACAGAGGCCAAAGATGAAAGCTGCTTTCATCTTCCCTTCTGATTCCCTTCATCTGTTTTTAGAGCAGAAGGCAAATGTAGGTTTTAGAAAACTCTGTAGATTGAATGCAGTGAGATACTGTATGTCATCTTGACTGAAAAAAAATAAAGAGAAATCTAAATCCATTTGTTATTGCCAGAGGAGTGGGAAATCATCTGGGTCAGAAGCCATTGTGAGTGTAAAGGTCCTTAATTACCCTAAAACAAACAAAGAATTTCAGCAAGGAAATTACAGCTGAATGTAGCAAATGGGAAGAATAAACATGCAGTGAAGAACTCAGGAAGCAAGCGTCCATAAATGGATCCTTTGACCAAGTTAATAATTACTCTGACTTTTATCTTTAAGCACAGAGTCCTTTTATTTATTGGAGGAAACCCTACCTGGGAGATAATGTGATTGTAAGAATTATCCAAATATTTCCAAGAGATGGTATAGATACTATCTGACATGTTCCTGCCTGCTAAAAATTGATACAAAGTGCTGCAGTCACTCTTTTAATTTTTAAGTTAATGCCTTGCTGACCCTTCCCCCTCCTTATTCCATTTTCTCATGCATTTTGAATAGTTTATAAATACAAGAACAACACTGAGGTCTCTGTGGAAAATGTAATTGCTGGTAAATTGCTGTCTCTATAAATAAGGTACATACCCAGACACACAGCAGCACAAATGCATATTTTTACACAAACACAAATGGGCTTCAGGAGACATCATCTCTGCACTTTTTGCTGTACCATTTTTCACATTTTGTCAAAATTTTCTTCTCAGCCATGAGGCTGATTTGTTATTACTAAATTGTTTTAACAAATGGAGCAAAGAGGCTTTAAGGCTAGCTTCAGAAACCTTGCTCATACTCTTCAAATTTTAACATACTTTAATTAAAGGTCACATGTTTGAACTGGAATGCAGTTATTATGAATCAGATACAGTCCTGAGTGACAGTAATCAGACTTATTTTTGCCCACCTTATATGCAGAATAAGCCGTTGTTCCCTGTATTGTTTAAAAAGCTGCTTTTTTGTAGCCTGAGTTAATTGTTTGTGCAAAATGGAAAACTAAACTTAGCTTGCCAGTACTTTATTTTTAACTCTCTTTTTCAATACTTTTAAGCTGTGATAGCTTAAAACTCATTTCATTAGCAGCTAACATAATTTGCATGGGTTCGACATGGAAAATTTGGTCTTTAAAATGTTAAATTCACTCTTTCAAGCATGACACTCACTGCTTTTATACTTTAAGAAACTCTCTACTGAACAGTTGTTGGACATGCTGAGAATCTGACTTTTTTGGTGTGGTAGAAATGCAAACGACACAGATGGTGATGTCTCTCAGTTTTGAAGATGAACTTAAAACGCACCTTGACTTCAAAATCATTTTCTGTTTTTGAACATATTAACTATTCCAAAGTATGACCATTCCTCTTTGTTCACCTAAGGCATATAAGCAAGTCTTGCAAACCACTAATCATAGAATGAACATTTTCTTGGGTCAACATTTCTATTTTCATTGATGAAGTTTCTTCTGCCACTGAAAGCTTTCCATAACAATATATAACATCTGGATTTAAAATCTAATGTACTCCTAAGTAGAGCTGATATGATACAGAACAGTAAATGAGACAGTCCTTTCCCACAGCTGAGCCCATCACTCCTCCTGGCAGGCCTGACATGGCTGTGCCACCACCACTGCCCACAGTGGGACATCTGGGTTTGTGCCTCTGCTGGGATGAACCTTTGCACACACCCAGGTGCCGAGGAGATCATCACCACCCATGGAACCCTCACAGTGCTGTGCTCTCCTCAGCCCATTGCAAAAGAGGAAAACTGTCCCTGCGCCTTCCCACCTAAAACAGATGAGGCAAATTAAGTCCTAAATGCTGATGGGGGAAGAGTGGCAGCCTTTTTAATGGGTTTCAAAAAGTGGATGTTTGTTTTAGTTGTAAAAGGCATAGGATTTAGACAGCAGTGACAATGTAAACAGACAATCCATTAGAGGCCAACCATTGCTGTGTCTGAAGCAGAAGTGTTAATCTTAGAGCTTTCAGGGAGTAATGCATGACCTATAAAATATCCCTGCACAAGCTCTGCTGACCACCTGTCATTTCTTTGTGCAGCTCTTAATGGGAATGATATTACAGATTATGAGAAATCAAATTACAAGACAGTGAGGAAATTAATACGTCAGCACTTCATAGTAGGATAAAACAGTAACAGCCTATACATTTTTTAATTAGCTATTCACCTGGGTCTATTTCATCTCTCAAAACAGTGTGTCAGGTTGCTGATAACTCTACTTGAAATTAACCAAAATAGAGGAATTTCCCTGGAAAAAAAAAATGGTGAACAGCGCTAGAAATAATTAATGGCTTACTTTTAGAAGTAAAAATCCTCTAAAAGTTCAGATAGAAGATATTGTGTTGAATTTACTAGATGTCTAACAGAGCAGCATATTCACTGCTTGAGCAGAAGAGGTCATAAAAATATTATAAATGCCTTCACTGGAAGTTAAGGAGGGACAGACCAGCTCAGCAAGATTCATGTGGAGGAGAAAAGCAGCAGTTAAACATAGATGAAAGTGGTTGCCTTTGGTGTGCTGAGATGTTTGGGGCCTGCTGGAAGAGAGAGCTTCTTGGTGCTCAGAGCAGAAGGGCAGCAGCTGATTAGCCTGAGAGAGGAGGGTGGTTTTGGAGAAGACATGATGGGATGGTTTGGGGAATTTAAAATGGTATATGAGCAACAATGAAGCCTGAAGGTAATGGTAACACTGATGAATTGAATATTGTTTTCATGTTACCTACCTTATAACAGAAATTATAGTAGAGTCAGAAGAGATTTAAGCAGATACCATACAGAAAGAGACTGATTGAGTTCCTTTTCCAAAGAAGAAAATGTATTAGCTAAGAATAACCTTTTCATAAAGAACTGGACATTTACTTTTGAATGCAAAATAAGACAGGTCATTGAGCTGTTTCATTTGAAAAGAGAACAGTGTGTCACTACCTGTTCTGTTTAAATATGTGAGGAGAGAGATGCAAATTGGACATGGCACTGTAATACTATTTAGGGAAGATTACAGAATGTACAAGAAAGTTAGATTTTATTAGGTTTCCTCAACTTCACTTTGCAGGTAATGGTTTTCCTCATTGCAGCTATCAGGATGATTATACTGATATCACATCATTTAGTCATGGTCAGCTTCTCTTAGTATGGACATGATCAAGAGTTATGCCTGTGTCCTTTTGTGGCATTTTTCACAAAGGGTGACATACGTTTCTATACACATTACTTTGCTTCTAGCATATGATTTTTTCTGATTTTAAGGAAAATTTCGGTTATAATTTACTGTTTGTATAACAGAAGACACTTATACCTGCCCTATTTTCATCACCAGCGCCATCATCATTGTTTCTTTCCATCAAATCATCTCTCTAAGAAAGACCCATGATCAGGTGCTTAAAAGGAGCTCCCTACTGTGTGCCATAAGTATTTGAAAAGAAAGTAACTTATTTAAAGACAACTGATCATTTCTCTCTAGGATATGACATTGACATGACTTAAAGAGAATATAAAACAAAGCCACAACAAAATATCTGTTGTGGTTCTGGAAGCCTTCCAACCCAATTCATGGAGGGATTTTTGTTACAGTTGCTGCTGCCAGGTTCATTAATTCATATTAATGAATTAAATATTTCATTATTCTTATGGAGTATAAGGTAGAAAATCATTAAATATATATATCTATACAAAGGCATGTGTATATATAATCTAAATCTTTGGTATTTACAAGAACATAGATGAGGGCTTTATAGCTTGGTCATCTTTATATTTCACTTCGAAACATTATCAGTCCTGATGCTCCAAAATCCATCTTCATATTTCTTTTTGTGGTGTCAAGAGGGCTGAGGCCCCCCTGTTAGATGTAGTGGAATATGGCATAGAGGGATCCTTTCTATTGGTAGGGGTAGACTCTGGGAATCCAGCTGAGTAATGTGTTTCCTCAAGAGACACAACATTTCTTCCTGTACCATAGTGTTTAAAATAGTAAACCAAAAGAACAAGCATGTTTTAGAGAAACGGTGAATTGCTGGGTGTAAATCTAAAATAAATAGAAAGATCTCTAGTTTCTTCAGAACCTGTTGCACAGTCATATTCAAAACAGATCTAAGGAAAGATGTTGAATTTCCTTATTTCTTCAGAAGCTGCTTTAGCTTGAGTCTATTTTTAATTCATAATAATCAGGAGTCCATAGTGTATTCCCACTTAGACATGAGCTTTAATGAACAGGATAAAGAGATCCATTTGTGTCATCATGTATAATTTTCTTTAAATTTAGAATGGAGTGATTATTCATTTATCTAGACACTTTTTAATAAGTGTCATATATGCAGAAGGTTGTCAACTGTTACTTTTAAGGAAAATCTCAAAGACATTTCTAATACTGTACTTTGGAGATGTTATATGCAACTGTGTTTTCAGTAAGGAAACTAAAGCTTATGCAGTTCTTTTGTTCTTTCCAAAAATTTTGTATTCTTTTTCTGCGCTATATTCTTTAAATATTTTTCCCACTTAGAGAGCTATGGGAACACAGTCCTTTCCTTGCAGTGCTAATTAAGTTCACTCATTCATTGTAACAAGAGCAGCAAAGAAAGATGAAAAAGCTGGAATAAATTGTCCCCTGGCAGTGAAACTAAAGTGTTGCTATGCTTAAAAATAACTCTTCTCCTCATTTCTCCCATTCTTTCTTATTGTAAGAACCTAAATTTACTTTCTGAAAGAAATACAATTCTATCAATACTACAATCTGGACAGCATGTAGACCATTAATATCATTGTGCAGTATATTCTAATATTATATTCAGCTTCACAAAAGCTTTCCCTGAGTTAATAATTAGATTAAAATTATACCAGCAAAGCCCCTCTTTTTACCTATTAATACATGAAATTTAATTTTTGTACTGGAAATCCGTCAGTTCCAGGACATAGCCCTTATATACCTTTTGACAGTAAAATTAAAGACATGGAAAATTGCTGCAACTTTACTTCTTGCTACTTGAAAGACTGCTATAATTCATGAAAATGTCAGTTTTGCAATCCATTTATGGTGAGCTGCATGGTTAGTGGATTATTGTCTCAGGGATGAGGGATAGTTTGAAAAAATAGCACTCCCCAATTTTCATTTTATGTACCAATGGAGACAGGCGAATGAATTTATTCTGAAATAATAACATTTATTTTTCTTCCTTTTTCTATATAAATTACTTGGTTTAAATTTGGAAAATAAGCATGCTGGCTTATCTTATCAGTAGCAAACTCTTACTCTCTTAAGACCATATTTTCTACCAGAGACAGTATTTAGGTAAGTTTGGGGGATTTTTTCAGTTCTGCATATAAAACAATATGAGAATAATAATTTGAGGTTGACCAGCAGATGACAGGTACCACATGAGCCATTCTCCTCAGAACAGGTTGTTCTGTAGCATGTCAGAAGGCAATAATCTGGCATTTTAAAGTCAAACTTGGCTTTTATGAGTTTATCCTCCTAATACACAACCACCATTAGTACATTTTCTCTGCTCCGGATGATTTTGCAAACCTCATGGCATAAGTGCAGATATTTAATAGGATTCCACTCCTTTGCTCATGCAACATTCTGTAGGTGTTTTGTATTACTAGATGTTGGGTAATCCATGCCAGTGTTGGGTTTGGTTTCCCATGGACATTTCTTACAGTTTCCCTGAACAACTTTGTGTTATGAAGAACTATCTCTGCTTAAATGATTCTCCCTGATATATGTGGAAGTAAAATAACATGCATTGATGTAGATGTACAAAATTTTCAAATTTTATTTTCCAAACCATATAAAGATTATTTTACTTGACTGGTATTCTCACTTTCCTGTGCTCATTCCAGTAGTGAGTGAAAAAAATAGCTCTACTGGAATCAGAGTGGGTGGCACTGATGAACATCACAGGTAGATATAATACTCCAAGGGATACTCCAATAATGGTTTTCTTGCAATGACAGTCTCAGCAAATGTCTGAATCCAATCTAGTTTTGCAGTGAAAATTTTACCTGGGTCCTGAATAAATGGCTAGGATCTTTCCCATCAGCTATGGAAGACATGAACAGTAAAAAAAAAAAAAAAAAGAAAAAAAAAAAAAGAAAAAAAAAAGAAACTGATTATTTTGCCTTAAAAAACCCTTATCTTTTCTAAAGGGAAAAAATACAAAAATATTGTTTTACTCAGGACTTTGATTTAAACTGGATGTCTTGGAGATAGCAATGGCTAATACTGTCTCCAGCTGAAAACATAAGGGAGGAGAGGGAGAAGAGACAAAAGGGACACGAAAAATCAGGCAATGTAAAGATCTGAAAATCAGCCTTCTATGTAGTTGTCTGTGTTCAGACACAGTATCATAGTGAACCTGAGTGAATGAACACTCTGCAATGTGATACATGTAAAGTGATCTCTAGGATTAAAAATATACCAGTCTTTTGGTTTAAAAACTCCTTGAAAGGAGGGCGTAGGAAAGTCTTCCCTATGCCCTCCTTTCAAAGAGTTGCAGTATAATTGACACTCTGTGAACTCTCACTTACTGCACTTGGTGATTTACATTATAAAGGTGGCTCAAGGAGTTTGCATCAGAACTGTTCCTGTGGACTTAAATTTGAGATAGACATAAGGTAGAAATTTAGACCTAACAGTTCAAGGGCAGCTTTCAATTGGTGATGATAGGTATTTAAGACAAGCAACATTACATTGATTTGCTATTGATATCTCAACAAAAGCAGGCCAGAATCAAACAACACGTCCAGTTTGTGCCCATTAGCTGTGTGTTTTGCTGTTCAGAGGACTCGAGCAGAAATAAAGAAGGAGAAAGATGGAGCATGTATGCTAATACTTGTTTTTGTAGCAAAAAAAAATGGTTCCAATCCCATACGAAGCTCAGCATAAATAAACTTTTGCATTTATGGAAACATCTGCCAAAGTGAGTGGAATAGCCAGGGGAACTTTCCTATTAGGATCAGGGCCAGAATGAACTTCTGGTAAGAACAGGTGGTATAAAAACAAGCATGCAGGATGTGGAAAATAGGAGAATCAGTTATGCCAATTTATTATACAAAAAGTGCAGGCAAATCTTTTGATTGCAATTAATACTATCAGTGTGTCAGCAACAGCATCTTTGCAGTTTCATTCAGACTTGCTACTTAAATAAAAGAAAAAATCTTTGAGTTATGACCGTGGCAGCACTGGAGAATTTATGAGCATGAGTCAGATGTGGAAGTGAGGAAGAATATTATGAGCTGCAGGGAAGAATGCTCTTGAGGCTAGATGTATGCAGACTGTTCTGTTTTTTTGGGTTTTTTTTACTAAATTCTGCCAGATGCAGAGTGCATTACATGAACTGCAGTTGGGAATCTTCTGTGTTATTGCTGTCTGTTTTTTTGTCACAGTAGAAAGTTGTGGCTTTGGCAAGCCCACAGCACTCCTTAGTGAAGGATGGCTATACTGTGTGCTACTCATCTATCCAGAACTCAGGACAAGCTTTGCTTCTGCTTTCCTTTCAGCAAAATAAACCACTGCAGTCATGCCTCTATAGTATTGAATTTATAGCCCTCCTGTGACATAGACTATATTTTAGGTAGGCAGATGACCACCATCAGGTATAGTTTCCAAAAGAGGTACATATCTGCTTTTCCAATGCTCTTCTCCTGCTTACAGGCAGCACCTCTGTGATGAAGCTCAACCAAATGGGAGCCCTGCTGAGCTATTGCCACACTGACAATTCCATTTATGTGATTAGTTTATACAATGTACCAGCATCAGGACAGGAGTGACATTTGTGGTTAGAGGGTGTACAGCTGGAAGGTGGTGATATTTGCTGAAACTCCCAGCATACTGGGCTTGTTTATTTTAAATGAAAGAGAAGAAAAAAATGTACAAGCAGAAAACCATGGCAAAAGGAATAGTTTCACATTAAACATTGTCTAGTACTTTTTCTAGAAATATTAATCACTTCCCTGGAGGTGCATGTTCTGGAACAGATTATGTAATTAAGTGAAGCAAATTTCAAGATGCCCGTTACTAGTGGGATAACAACTTAAAATTTTTATCACAGAACAGAAATTAAATCAATTTCAAAGACCATAGGAAGTCAGTGGCAGTCAAGAACAGTCCAAAGTTCCAGCAGCCTGGTATTGTGGATCCCAAGATTTTGGTCCAAGTACAAGATGATGCTTTTCCTCAGATGCATTTTCGGTTTGCTTACTCCACGTATCTCTGCAGCAAAAATAACCAAGACATTGTCATCTGATTTACAAATAAAGAAGTTTCCCAAAATCTCTGAAGACTTACAAGGCCTATCTGCCTTATCAATAATTTCTGAATTCAAAGTAAGAATGGTGTCCAAATGAGGTCCCCAAACAGCCTCTAGGTAGCACATGTTTGGCAATTTTTTAAATTAGTTTTCAGGTGATAGAAATCATTGATCATGTATAAAGTCCATGATGTTCTATCTGAGAGGCATGGCTGCAAGAATTTCCTGTAAGATATTTTAAGGTTCACTAATGCCTAATATATTCATTTGGAATATAAGGGGAAAATAAGTAAAAAGTATTAATAAATGAGTTTGGTTGTCATGGGAACCAATTGTCTCAGGTGCTCTGTTCCAATACAGCTATTAACCTCTAGTCCATATTTATTATTCAAGGGAAATAACTGACTCAAAAAAGGAAGATTGGTTGTCACAAAAAAGAGAAGCCAGTGTGCTAAAGTTGAGTCATTTGCATGCAATAAAAATGAATTAAAGAGGATGAATCTTCTTCAGCCCTAAAATGATTTGCATTTGGGTTATTGCTCTATTTTTCTCAGTTCTCAATGTTATAGGATGTCAAAAAAGAACTAGGAACAGCAGATCTGGAATGAAATAAAGTACCCTACAGCTACTGTGTTCTGACTTAGATCTTTATCATGTTCTTTAAGACTTTCATCCCACCATTACAGCTTCTTCTAGTACATATCTGGTGGCAAAATGTATAGGAAGAGCTCATATTATTAATAATCTGATGATTTTTTTTGGTAACAGCCACTATTATTCCAATTTGTAATTGTGATTGTACCCCACTTAACAAGACTGAACAGACTGAAGGGGATTCCTCAGTGGACATTTAAAAAGAATTTGCACAAAAGCAGTTTGTTTATGCAATAGCATCTGTTTCCAAGGAATCTACACATACAATTTTATTTTTAAAATATCAGAAATCCAAGACTGAAAAGCATTTAAAAAGAAATCATTCTAGCTATTATTTGTTGAAATTTGTCATGTATTATGTCAGGAATGTACTATATGAATTCTTCTCTAAAAAGTATTTGCCTTCCTCTGCTTTTCAGTTTTCCAGTACCCAATATGTTCTAACGCCAAATCCCACATCTACAGTTACCAGTTTTATTACAGGTTCCCTTACTGAATCCACATCTGTTCAGATTGGCATGGGATTTATGTTTTGGATTATGGCTTTTACTCTGACGCATTTTTTTTTTCCTTCAAAATAATAATAAGAAAAAGGAACTTTAGGAACTGTTAATGAAAAGGAAAAACAAAACAAAGCAAAACAAAAAGCCCCAAGCCTCTGTGTTGTTTTTATTTCTCTAACCCTAGAGTAAAGGGTTTGCCAGTTTCAGTTTGATGTTTCACCAATCACAAAATAACCATAAAGGATGCTGTAATTTAGGTTACCAGAAGCTGGGATGAAATGATATCCTGGTTGCTTGAAATAGAGAATTTTGAAGTAATTAGTCAGGAGCTTCATTTTTTTGGCTGTAATTCTTGCTAATGGAATTCTTTAGTGGATTAAAAAGAAGACTTGATAATCTCATAACTTGATAACTTTGAGTATTGTGATTATTTTTAAGATGGTGTCAAACTTGTCCTGTCAGAAACTTTTTAATCAGAAAGTAACTACAACATATAATGAATAAAACCTTAGAATCTTTATTTTTCAAAGTCCTCTGATGCACTTGAAGTTTTCGGATGATATAAGGGAAAGTGCTGGCTAAAGGAAGACGAAGAAGAATTTGGCACATAGACTTTGTTTTCACATTTCTTATTCTGTCCTGTCTTCTTTTGCTGTCTCCAGTTAATAATGTATGTATATTGGATAACCTTTAATGTGAACTTGCTGTTTCTGAGAGAGAAACATCCCTAAAACATGACCTCCTCTTGTTGTTGTTGTTGTTGTTGTTTTTATTTACTCTTTGCTTATTGCACATTATCACTACTGTTCCCTAGTGGTAACTACCACTGACATGGTAGGCAGATTCATTTATCAACCTGAGAACTGATGACACTTTGTACAGTGTTCCCAGTAGTGCAGTCAGCCACTAATATTTCTGCCACAGAAGGTCCCTACAGCAGCAGTACTGCTCCCCTGGCAATCTTTTTCAAATGATACATCATGTCTGCTTGCAAAAATTGTGATTTATCTATAGGTGGCAGCAGACTTACACTGAAAGGCCAGAACAAGACCTGTCAATTACGTTCAATTATTTGTGTAAAATCACTTAATCTCTGCAACGACAGCGTACAGGAAAAGAAGTCCTGTAGAAGCAAATACATGGGTGGATTAGGCCATAATTTTAGCAGCTGAGAAAAAATTAGAAGAAGAATAAAATAGAAAAATATTTGAAAGGAGGAAGAATGTTCATTCAATAATAAAGTTTACTTTGCAAATGATAATAATTTACTGTCTCCTTTATACAAAGTTATAATTTGGGAACTAGCTTACATACTTGAATACCATTTCTTTGCAGCAGGACTCAACAGACTTTGAACAAAATTCTGCTGTTGAATCTGTATTGTTTTTTCATTGTAACATAATTATGGCAAAGCTTTTCATAACCCTACAGCTAGGAAACCACCTGAGAATATTTATGATGGAATATCTTGTGTGTATGTCATAGATAGGTGGACATGCTTCAAGGGACCAGTTAGCCTCTGTATGAGGTTTCAGTGGTTGAAAATGATCAGTGACTGCTCTGTTCTCATGGTCTTATTATCTTCTGGTCCTTCCTAAGAATCATAAAGAAGATTAAATTCAATTGTTCAAAAGGCAGACCATTAAACCCTTGATATGTGCTGTGTTGCATGTATCAGATATCATAGTGGAAAATGGATTTCTTATGGGAGATAATAGAAGCTAATGAAGGTAAAACAATTATAAAAAGTAGGGCCCAGTGATTATCGACACCATTAATATTTGCATATTAGGCCCTAAGGATTAATTCATAGCACATCTGGTTTATTAGTGAACCTACATGAGCCAAAGAGTTTTGCTATGCATTTGTCATTGTTTTTAAAAACCTATATGAAAGAAGAAAAGTGCACCTTGAAATTTTTAGGCTTCCTGCAATTCAATCAAAACTGATACTAGGTGTCTGGCAGGGTGAAAATAACCAATATACCATAAAATTATCAGAGACAGGAACAGCATAATAATAAAATATTCACCTTTTATTTTTCATGTGATTTATTGACAGAGAATTGACACCAAAGGATTGGAAAGCCTTGGTTTTCTAGCCATGTGTGCACACATAAGGAAAAGGTCAGAGGCGTATTCAGCCTAATTTGCATTTTCAAAATAGTTTATACTCATTTTACTCTGGCAAAGTAAGACTCTGCATCCAAAATCTCAGTCATCTTAGTACTCATTTCTCCTGACAATCTTAATCTCTTTTTTCTTGTGGTTCATGTGGAGAAGCCCAGTTTGCTGGTAGGAACATACCCACTGGTGGGTCCTGTCGAGGGTCCTGGCTTGCTCTTGTTATCTGTTATCCTGCCATTACAAACAGGTCAGGCATGTCCAGCACAGAATGTCAGGGAACAACAGGGTAAGAGCTTGTGAGAATTACCACTTCTCTAATAACTGAGAAACCTCATGGAAACACAGAAGTGAAATCTGAAGGTGCTGAGAGCCTTGAAGTTCACAACCAAAAAGTGACAGCTGAGGGTCACAACTCTAGGTGTAATTAACAAAATTCCCAAGTTAGTGCCTAAACATATTTGTGTTTGTGATCCTAGGTCACATAACTGAAATTAGATTTACTAGGATTGTGTTCTTCTGTTTGATCTAAACAAAGAATTATTTTACCAGATTGAAAATTTTTGTTTGGACATCTTAAGTATTTATGTGGAGCAGGTATAAAATATTATATATACTATCAAATATATTGTGCTTTAACAATAGGAGACTTTGTAGGCTATGACTCTGCCCTTATATGTATGTGTGTAAAAGTACAAAGGTATTTTTGTTTTTTGAACAAGTTTTCCTCCTGAATGTCCTAACCAGACCAGTAGTAAGGTAGCTTATAGGTTAATACAAAGAATTGAAGGTCAAAAGAGGGTAGGTCAGATCAGCTAACAACATCCACAAGTCTTCGTGGACTGCTGCTTCAACTCTTTACCCTGTACTATATTTCTGTGTCGTTCTGTGTGCTAGCTCTTGACCAAAAAAAAAAGTGATCTACTTCCAATGCCATTTTTTTTCATGATTTGGTATGACATTCATCAAATTTAAACTACTGTGATAGGACACACACTTTTCACATCCTGCACTGGAAAGAAATTTTTCTTTTGAGAAATCTAAGAAATGTCATGGTCTGCAGAGATTAAACTTAGAGTAATGCACTTAATTTCATTTCATGTCTGTCATGTAAGAAAAAATGTATTAAGCTTTATCTGAGAGTATGAGTCCATTGAAAACTTCTGCTTTACTCTGAGAAGTATCTTGGTTCAATGGCTGAAGCCCCTGCAGAAAACTAGTGAATAAATCTTCGTCATTGAGATGGTAATGAAATGTTAGTATTTAATATTTAGAAAACCTCCACCTTTATGACATAGTTATAAATGCCTGAAGTGGTTCAAAGGGGGCTTCTGAACAGTCATTAACACTGGGAAATATTGTCTGTAGCCAGCAGGATGTAGCTTCTTTAGATGAAGTTATGCGTTTACCACATAGCATATGTCTTGCAGACATAACATATGCTTGCAAGACTGTGCCCTTTCTCTTCTGATATCTTTCTCTCTCTATTTCATTCCTTATTGGGAATATCCAGAAACTTCAGAGGAATAAAAAATTAGGGATTTAAAAAACAGATATAATAAAGATAATAAGCTCCTAGAATTTAGCTGCTGGGGTACCTCATTCTGTAGGTGTTTTGAGCTCAAGGTGCTGTGTAGAATCATGAGCCTAGCGTATGTATTTTCTTTCCTATATAAAAGTGCTAAGATCCAGCTTCCCTGGAGTCTGAGTCCCAGAAGACTATTAGAGAGGGAAAAATCAAGTTCAGTTTTTGCTCAGGCTGAAAAATTTTGACTTACTACTGTCACATCTAAAGGAGGGTTTTAACTACCATACTAGGTTTTCAGTTGTCTTCTGCACAAGTCATGCACAAAGTCCTGGCACTCCTGGGAATAAGCTTCTACTTAAAGCCAGCAGATAGAGATGACATCTTCTGCATCCTTGTTGAAATGCTGACAATTCCTCCAGAACTTCCTTGTTTCTTTCCAGTTGGATGTCAGCTCAGCAAGTTCATTTAAAACATGAATTCAAATGAACAGTCTACCACAGCTTGTTTTAATTGAAGACACATGAAAATTTGCTTGTAACCAGCTCTGTGGAGGGTAACATTTGGAAGACAGGAAATACAACAAACTAGTGTCTGACTGTAATGTCAAAGTTGCACAGCTATTTACTGTAGTTTAAGCCTTCTTCTTCCTCTTCTAATACAGGGAGGGCTTCAGCAGATTCATAGGCAGATTCAGCTTTCTTGCACTGCTGTGCTCCAATTAGACTGACAAATATCACCTGCCATCCTCAAGGCAATCAGCTTCTTGCAAAATCTGATAGTTCTAGCTGATTGATCTAAACTCTCATACCAGAACTAGATGATGGTGTCTAAGAAGAAAAAGGTGAAAAAAATTGCTCAGCAGAGGGAAGAAAACCTAGCATGGGAATAGAGGGGATACAATGAAAGACAATGCACACTAGTGTAACTATTTGTAAATGGAGGTTTATCAGGTGAGTGCTTTGCAAATAATTATTTGAAATTAGTGATAGTCACATATAATAAAACAACATTTCTTTTAGGGATTTGATCAGTCTCAAAATAATAAAATAAGGAGTACTTTACAGGCAGAAATGATTTAGAACATGAAATGACAAAATGTTCCTCAGTCATCTCTCTGTGTGTGAAATCAACAGGATATGTTTCTTGCATGGCTGACTTTGTTACTTCACAATAGGTAGTAGCATGTAAGGCAAAATCTTAAAAAAGACACTATTTTTGTTGACACTTTTTGCCTTCATAAAAACCCTTTAGTAATATTTTCATATTTCATGAGTAAAGTTGACTTTTTGGTAACTCTTCATTTCCAAAGAAAAACAGAAGAAAGTATTTCCAGAGACAGAGATAAGGAAATTTTTTGTACTTACAGGGAGAGTAAAAAGAAAGGTTAAGTCCTCTGTTCTTCTGTCAGGCTTCAAATTCCATACCATTTGGGAGAGAAGAAAATCTGTAGTAAGATAATCTGTAGTCTTGGGAGAAGAAGAATTAGAAGAGTTGATTTCATTATTCAAAAGATATTTCTTTCTTTAAACATTCAAACAAGCTTTGGAGTGCTGTTACCAGGATGAAAAGTAAAGGATATGAAACATCAGGAAAAAAATAGGGTGAAATAAGGTTAACATATGAAATCAGACCATAATTTTTAATGTTACCTCAGATAATCAGTTCCTTCTTTCTCCAAGTACAGGATGGAAAGAGATTCCAATGGAATAGAGAAGCTACATTTCATGTGCAGATCATGCAGCTCAGCTGCTGTAGGGGATTCAGAGATTTCAGACCCCACTCCAATCATCACGGCCTCTCTTGTCTGGTGAGGTTGTCCCACCAGCTGTCAGCATACTGGTTTGAGTTTATCTCCACAATTTAACAGAGTGCTCTTTTTGTCTACTGCAGCACACTGATGAAACAAAAATTGCAAAAGCAGGGAGCTGTGGAATCGAAAGTACTCATTTTTCTTAAAGAGTGTATGTCAGAGTAATTGCAATAACTCTGATGTAAAGAGTTAGAGCATAAAAGTGTGAAAAGGAACACTTTGATTAGCCAAGCCTTTCCTAGGGCCAACTCTGTGCTTCTGTAACATGCACAGAATTTCATAATCTTTTTTTTTTTTTTTTTTTTTTTTTTTTTTTAATNTTTTTTTTCTTTTTTTAATCAGAAGCAATGCAGAAATTTGGGGTCCAGGCTGTAAAGTAGTGAACAATCCCACAGAAATTAGTGCAGCTAAGCCTTCCCTCATACCTTCTGGATTTGGCTGATAATAGAAAAAAAATATTTTTCTTGTAATCCATGGAGCTTCTTAAAATCAGAAACACTTCTGAAACCTTTATGAAATCTGAACCTTGTCTGTAAGATTCCATCTAGATTTCATCAAACAAGGAAATCTTGTCTTATTTATTAAATTGCATATTTTGGTGTTAAACAGTCACTGTTAAAATTCATTAGCTTTGATAGTGTGCATGCTAGAGAGCTTTTCTGAATTTTTAGAAAGCATGTTAAAGTAAAAAATCCTCTAGATAAGTAATTCATAGAACCAAACTTGCAATATATTCTAAACCAGCCATAATTACTCAATAATTACAAAAACTTACTGAGCATTTATTCCAGTTGTTATAGGAATCTTTAATCAAACAATTTTTGAAATGCTTTAAATATTTTCACACTTGAAATGAGACACACAGACTACTGGAATTTGAGCCAGGCCCATTGCCTTTCCCTTCTGTCCTAATTTCATCATGTCAAAGACTGTAACAATTTCCAGAGTAACTGTGAAAGACAGATATCCTACAAAGGATTTTCACCTCTTAGAATTTGAATTCTATCCACAAAGTACTATTCTCTATACTCTGATGTATCTCCTTCTCCTTATAAAAACTTTCATATCTTTCAAGTTTGTTCTCTAGTTTGTTCTGCTTCTAGTTCATCTATATTGCACAGGATCCCTGATCTTTCTACCTCCTGAGCCACAGTCGTGAAAAAATAATCCCTTAATTTTATTTTATTAGGAAAATAAACTTTTAATTTTGGATATTTTGGAAAACTAATTTTAAAGCAGTGGATAGAAATTCTCTACCTCACTGATACTCTGTGAATTACCCTTATACCAAAAATCCAGAATGTTGCTTAAACCAATTGTATTCCTCTTTAATAAATACTGAGAAAATCCAGTTCCTGTAAAATGACCAGAATATTTTTTGAGGGACTTGTTTGAAGATGTAATATTTTATTTTTCCTTTGAAAACTTCTTTGAGAGCTCTCTAAAATGAGTCATAGGTAACTGGGAATAGGACTAGCTCTAAATTGCATACTTATTAGAGGAACACAGAAAGACTCAAACAATAAAGAGTTTTACCCTTTTCCTTTTTATTGAAAACCAAAATGAAAACGTAAAAACTGGAAGAATAGTCCATATATCCTGTATCAGACAAAACAAACAAACAGACAAACTATCCCAAAACCACCACAAAAAAAGATCCAGTTTATTTACAGATTTCACAGAAATGTCATATTAGATATATCTGAAATTTATCCTGATAATTGACTAAAGTAGATGGCAAGAAGAGTGCAAACCCAGCATTCAGAGGTGATCCATCCATTTAATATTTTCCAGACTCCAGGTATTTTCAATTCTGGGGCACTCTGAGCTCTAGCATGACTTAAAACCCTTTAAGAAAGGAGATACACTTGCCATGGGGTACCAAAATAGACCTTTAGCTCCCAACACGTTTTTGTTTTTGGAAAGGAGCTAGATAGCTCAATGACCTGTTATATGAAGAGTCATTTCTATTCGAAATTGCCTTCCATCAGCTTCATCTGATGCTCCATTGCTCCAAATTTGCAAGACAGTACAACAGTTTATCACCATCTATTGTGTCATTCATGATTTTGAAGACCTATACATTTTACCTTTCATTTATTTAATTTTAGAAACTGAATCCTTACTTTTTTATAAAGAATTTTTTTTTTTGACTGTCACTTCTGCTTCAACTTCCTTCAATTCTGCTCCCTTCTTTATGAGGTGGAGTAGTAACAGAAAGTATTCAAAATGCTATGAATCGACACATTAGTGAAGTAAAGGCACAAGCAAACACTGTTCAAGGAGAAGATATGCCAGAAGTTATTAGAAACAGATTTTGTTATTTTAGCACTGTATCTTTATGCCTTTCTCATATGTGGGTGTATTTCTTTGGTGTCCTCGGAGCCAAAGCATTTGGATTAGTTTCTCAGTCAGTCAAATAGCTAAACCAAGCCTTTGAACATTTTTTAAAAGTATTATTTTATTCATTAACAGGACTGAAACTGTTTTCTCTGCCTCAGAAGTCTTACAAAATTGTTTCCTTTGCATGCCATCTGTGAAGGTATGATTTCTGTAGTAGTCACACGTGTAACAAGCTGTACCTCCTTCCCACTGGCCATTTCCTCACGCTGCTTCCACCTGCAAAGGCTCAGATGGCCTGCTGAGAGGTTACTTAGGTGTGCTCAGCTACACTAATAATATGTAAACATGGCCAAAGCATTTTAAACTGCAGCGATTTCAGTACTAATGGCCAAGAAAATGTATATGACTTCAAACTGTGTCAAAAAAAGAGTGCCTTTTTCAATAGTATCAGTGTGTGTGCCTCATATCTAAAGATTTGCTGGATATTTTCTTTCTCATTGAAAATATTCCTGAAAGATGAACTGAATAAAGATAAGTAAGCCTGTTCTTTCTTCTGCTTTTTCTCTATACGCGAAAACATTTGCCTAGTGGCATCTTTGCTGCTGCTGGTTTTGACATATATCCTCTTGTAGGCTTGATGAATAGAAATGTCTGAAAATGGTGTCATATGGTCTAAAAGCACAGTAACACGAGGCTGTAAACAATAGCATAAAGTGCTATTAAGTCTGTAGACTAAATGCACTCAACATGACAAAATGAGCCAACTGATGATATTTCACGGATTTATGCTAGCTGAAGTGAATTGATCCTCCTCCAAACTCATTCAATCACAGTTCTCTTCAGAGCTCTTTATAACATTACTAAGTTCTAGACAAATATAGATAAAAGTCTGAGTTATGTTTTCAAGTAGGTAGTGTCTTTAAAATGAAACTGAAATATAGTAACTAACATATATTTTCAAAACAAAAGTTACAATGAGCTTTGAAAGTAAACTTCCCACTACAATACATAATTTTATGGTGATTGTAGGGCTATTCTTAATGTGTCAAAAACAATAACAAAATATATTATAGGAGCTTTTAATTATAAAACACTCATCAGTAAGGTGAAGATATTTACATATGGTGATGGTAATAGGAATGCTTTATAATCTTTACAGCACACAGTCTGATAAGTTCTTGTTAAATTATAAACAGAAGATATATTTTTAGTAATTGTCATCATGTTATTTGATTACAAAAAACATGTGTTTTATATGAAAGAAAAATAGAATAATCCTTAGAGAAAAATCTACATGAAGGAAGACATGATTGTGATTTTTTCTTTTAAAGAGAATTGGGTCATTATGATCATTTTATGGAGAAACTAGGCCATAACTCACTAAACCAAGGAACTGTGCCTTACTTATTAGTGTGATTTGATTTTCTAAAAACTTTCTGAAGTGTAAATGTTCATGAATGTGCAGAAGTATAAATTGAACAATTTTTGTTGCAATGACTATAAATATGGACTGGCTATTAAGATAACTGGGGCAGAGAATTTAATCTAAAAGTCACTTATATTAATATAACTTGATCTCAGAGTGAAGTATTTGTTTAAATTCATCATTTTGATGAAAGTTTTTTGCCGCTGCACGGAATAACAATCACAATTGTCCTTCTTATTCATTGTAAATGTGTACAACCTCCCAATACTCTGATGCTCAATAAAATGAGAAAGAAAAATTCACTATTAAATACAATTTAATTTATCTGTCATTCTTAACCAGACTGGGGAAACATACAAAAATAGAGGAAGATATTTTAAAAAATTAAATACTATAGCAGTGTAACAGTGTATATATTAATAAAATGTTTACACATATGAAACATTTTCATTGAAGGAAATAGATCATCCTGTCAATTAGTAATGATAAAAGTTCAGCTTGTCCTGAAAACAGTGTTGGATTGTATGAAGAATTTGAATTCACTTTGTTAAATGCTGCAGTATTTTTCAGCATATTTTAAAGCATCGTTACCTTAAAAACAGTTTGAAATGATCCTTACTTCATTAAAGAATATTAAAGCATTAAGGACTAGTGGAAGTCCGAGACCACTCTTTTTCCATTAGAACGCTGTAAGACTTCAAATTTTGGCACAGTAAAATTAGGCATTTACTGTTCTCATTCTATTTACTTGGCACTCTTTTTAAAAATATGACCTCTGAACATACCATTAATGATGGATTAATGACTCTGCCAAGTCTGCTTACAAGTGATAGATGGGTGGGTGGAGCTACTAGAATTTGATTTTCCTTTTTTTACCTTTTGAGGAAAAACTTATGTTTTCATTAAAATATTGACATACAGGCTGATTTTAAAATACATTTATTTTAAAAAATCAATATGGTTTTACAATTTCTCAAGAGAAAAATACAAAAACTAGTTTAAAAAATAGTTTTCATCATAAAATGTCACCATTCTTCTGTTGATCCACCTATTTCTATGGGAGAAGATCTGAGTATCTTCTTGCTGTCTCATCCACAAATACTTAACACTGCTTCTATCAGCTGTCATAATATAATTAATACATTCTATTATCATTACATTAATATTAATTATAATTAATAATTAATATTATTAGCTGCTTGTATAAGTGCTGTCATAATATGGTATTTTTCCTCATGCACAGAGTGGTTGCTTCATCCTTAAGGATGACAGGATTTAATTTAATGTAATTTAATTTAATTTAACTTCTACTGTGATGTCTTCTGCTTTGTTTTGGGGTTTATAGGTAAGTCCCAACTCAGAATATCAGCCAGTAGACTTGAAATCCTTTAAGCATGTGTGTATCTTTCCAAATGCTTTATATATAATTTACCTGACATTCCCTATACTAATCCCAACGCATTGTCTGTACTGCATAAAGGGAAATATCTGCTTCTGCAATATGACTCAGATCTTAGGAGGACTAAATTGCCCTTTGTAGGTACCTGTCTGATTTTAGTAGTAAAGATAAAAGTGAGGGCAAGTAAGTTCTGAATTTTTACATCCTGTGTTTCACAGTAAAATAGCCTTATTTTTTAGGCTGTGGATGTCATCACAGGATTGAAGAAATTTACTTCTGATGCAAGTTAACTTTTAAGCACTTAAAAATGGTATTGGATTTGATCTTAGGTCAGCTATATGAAAATTACTCCTAATGTACTCTGGAAAATTGGGTGAGTTAGTTTTTTTAGCAAATATCTGTGATAAGGTCTGAGCCAGATATTTCGCTGTGGTAATCAATTCAATGTTGGATGAATGGCAATACACTGTGTTTCCTCCCTAGTGTGATACCTCAAGCCAAGCACACTTGACTTTGATGCATGATGTCTCCAACGCCTGGCTATGTTAATGCGAACACATTTAACATACCAAGAAATGCATGATTATCACGTTTCACTATTATATTTTGTCCCTTTCCTTTTTCTGTTTGTTTCTTTGGAAACTGGTGCAGCTCATCCAGGTTTTCGAAGACATTTATTACGATCCTTAAAAGATGAGACATAGGAGGCACTGGGATAAGTACTGTAGACTTCATGGCCAGAAATGCAATGAGGCTCCTGAGAATGTTTCAGGGCATTACTTTATTCATGAGCTAAAGACAGTGACTGCTGAGTGAACAGTGATCATCATAGTATACCCAATGGGTTTGAAGCTTCTTACAAGGATATGCTAAAAGCTTTTAATATTCTCTCAGCTTGTAGCAAATCTGTCCATTATTTTATGTGTTAAATGAATGCAAAGTGCACTCATCTAAAAATCTGTCTGTCTAAAAATAATATTTTTTGGACGAGCTACTTGGAGAATAGAAAAGAAGAAAAAAGACTTCTCATGCTTTGACAGAAAGTTATTTTATTTTATGTGCATTAGCAAAACTGGAGTCAGCATAGGGTTTGGGGATTTTTTGCTTTCTTTTTTTGCATAAGAGAATAGTATTGAAGATATGCTGCCAGAGAATATGGTGAAAGAGAAGTAGAAGAGCAGTTACGATAGTACAACAACTTTGAATGAAAGGAAACTACTGAAAATGCTGTCTTGAAGTAACCCTTGTCTGGTGTGGGTTGCCAAAACAAAGTTGGATACCATCTGGAAGTTTATACAATTTAAAATACATTTATGCAGTACGTTCCTTCAGCTGATCTCAGAGGACTTTACTACATCACTGCAATGCAGACAAAATGAAAGGTAAACTGAAGAGAAGAATGCTTCCTTTTCTTTCAAAAGATCATTAAATGGCAATCAGGTTAGCAGAGAAAAATCTAGATATGTGGTTTGGTTTTTGGTTCCTTCAAAATCAGCCAGGAGACCTTAGGTGTGGTTCTTCTGAATGCAAAGGAGATTTGTTCCAGTTCAGCAGCGCAGGGACTGGCAGAGTGCAGGGCTGCAGACTCAGGTCCCTGCGCACCGCCAGGGCTGTGCAGTGGCAGCAATGCGCTCAGAGCTGCCCTGGGGTGTGCCAGGGCTGCTCTGCAGCTGCAACAGAGCCTCAGGCAGAGCAGGGGGCAGCCAGGCTTCTGCAGGGAACATCATCCTGACTTGTGGGATCTTGTTCTGAGGTGTGTTGCCTGCTCTGATGCTAAACTTATCTCAGACTTGACAGCTGGACTGTATACCAAGATACAAGATCACACAGCTTTCTACTAATCTTGGAAATTACCCAGGGAAAGAATGGTGCAAAAAGTTTGATTTCAGTCCGAGAAAAGGTGGTATTAAGTCCTGTATGTATACATGGAAGGGGTTGTGGTTTTGTTCCAGAGTGCTGTGCGGTCATCTATGACACAGTTGTTGTCCTATATGTTCCAGCATGTTCCTTCATGTAGCCACATTGCTAGGGTCTGAGATGTTCTTCAAAACCAGCACGTTGTATGAATTCAGAACCAGATCACCAAAGATAGTCAAATGATTCTGACTAATCCCCACCAAAATATACTTTAGCTGGGTACCTCAGTGCCATTCCTGCCTTTGATGCCCCCATGAGTTTCAGTAAGGACAGCATTTAAATATAATATTGACTTCCAATTTACATTGTTTACAAAATGGGTCTTAATACACCACACAATAATGGCAGTTCTAGATATGCAATGTAAAGGATACATATCTATAGTGTCTTTATCCCTTTGTAGTTACAAAGAATGAAAGTATGTGAATTTCAGCATGACTGCATAATATATTAGTGCAAGACAAACAACTAGAAAACTGGAGAGGGAGTTTTATATCCTTGCTTGAGGTCACTGAGAAATACAATTCCTATCTCTCAGGAAATTCTATCATTTACAAAAAAATTTAGTTTGAACCCAAACCTTCACATTTCAGTAGCAGGAAAAATTGATTATTTCTGAGTGTAGTGGTACTTTTAGACCTTTAAAATTTTTTATTGATAAATACATTGTACAATTAATCCATTCTCATCAAAGGAAAAATTTTTTAATATCAATAAGATGGAGTATTTTCAGACTGTATTACTAAAACTCAGGAAGAATTTGAATTTCATGTGGGACAAAATGTGGATCGTGATAAGGATAAAAATATTTTTCACCTCTGATAGTGTAATTTGGAGCCCCACAGATGAAAAAAAGAGATATCTTCAATTAGTTGCTATTAAAATAGACTTCCTCAGTTAGTCATCCTGCATCCCTTCAGTCCTGTATCCTTGAAGAATTTGATAGGGTTGGTTCAGGTTTTTTTTAAAGCATGGTAGATTTAATTTAAAGTAAGCTTTTAAAGGGAAGACAGAAAAGACCAAACCTTTCAGTGACTTATACCCCTATGTACTTTTCTATGTTGGAGTTTTCTGAGGTGACAATTGCCTCTAGAAATGCCAACTTATTTGCATTAATGTTGGACCATTAGCAGTCATTACAAATACAGACATACCAATGTTAGATAAGACTTCAATGTTTGTTGTTTGCCAGAACATAAATGAAATCTTGGCCAAAAAAATGTTGATTCCTGAGTGACAAACAGAAATCCAGATAATATTAGACTTCCTCATGGTAGCAGAAGTCAGGGAGCATGGAAAGAAGAGTTTAAAATATATGAAGTGAAAGGTGCATCTTTCAGGAAACCACCTGATTTTTCATCTTCCCTTGTAATTACCTAGTATACATGTAGGAAAAACCATCTCTTCTTTCTAAAAACGCGAAAGGACATCCATATTTTATTATAGCAGATTTGTCACTGACAAATCTGCTATAATAAAATAAACAAACTAGCCTAAAGCAAGTCTCTGTGTTCTTAGCCTCTAATAATATGAGGGAAGTATAAAATATTAAATGCACCCCACTATTAATCAGCAAGTGAATAAGTATTTCCAACTGATGTTAAAATGTTAAAAACATGCATTAAACAAACTATCATTACTTACTAAAATTTCAATGCATTCTTTACTTAATAAAATACTTTTCAGTCTCAGTCAATGTTTTCAAAACCTCTCTTAAATAAGTAATAACAGTATCTCGCTTGAAGAACTTAAAGGATAACTTTCAAGAACAGTGTTCCCATTAGCCACCAACATTTGCTTTAGGCTTTGGAGTAATCTATGTTGGTTGGGGTATTATATATAAGGAAAAAAAGAACAAATGTTTTTATAAGCAAACTGAAAAGTAAAGAAGGGTCTCTTGGCATTACAGGCAAAAATACAAATACAATAAATATTAAAAAAAATATTAAAGACCAAGCTAGATTTATTTAGATCAGTTTGGATGTAAACTTGATATTTGCAAAAATGAATATGGGGGATTTAGAAGACTGATGGGATTCAAAGAAATTCTAAAACCTTTATGCTGCAGAAGCCTTGGAGAAATATAAGGGTTTCTGTACCCTAAATGAGGAATGGAGTTAACCATAAAGTGCCACAAAATTTTTATTGGTTCTTTCACAAGCAAGTCTCTTGTGAGTCAAAATTCCACAATGAGCTTCAGGTTAATATCAGAATATTGTGGAAAATACAGGGCTGCTGCTGATTCTCAAGAAACCTCTCACAGACTTCTATGTTTCCATATCAGAACCTGAATCTGTATACTTACAAGCTATCATCTCTTGCTCCTTGATGTTGAGTGGAAAATTCTGGGTAGGAACCTACTATTTCTAGAATACTTAAATTACTGTATTATTGCCCTCATGCCTCAGTTATTCTTATAAATATATATTTTTACCTTTTTCTGTCCTGAAAATCATTCTTACAGGTTTGTTAACTGAGAGAGGATGGAAGATTTCCATTACAATATATTTGATGTACCTACCCCAGACGAAATGGCAATTTAAAATATCGCTTGTGCAGGTGTCAGCCGAATTGGCTATTTCAATATACTAAAGAGCTTGAATTTGTGAATATCCAAATAGTGTTGGAAAAATGAAAAAAAACTTTAGCTGCTAACCTTGTGTTGCTGCTGCCTGCCTGTACAGCAGAAATGTTTCCTACTATGCTTGTGTTCAATTTTCCAGTGATCAGGTTTCTAGGAATAAAAATAGAAAAAGTGAGAGTGAGAGAGTGTCGGTAGAGATCAATTCAAAGTATTTAGAATTCATCTTAACTTACTTTGGGTCTGCAAAAGGAAGCAATTATGCCAAGAAGGTACTTTGCTTAGAAGCACGTTAGACAAAGATGGTGGGGTTTATTGGAAATGAGGGAGTGCATACTTGAGTAATCACATTTAAAGTTTGATTCATCCTTCAGTATATACCTGCTTTGGACAAAGGAGTAATTCCTTAAACTCCTCTGACTGTATTAAGTGGATCTTCTTGACTCTAATGGGACCCTCTGTAGCCACTGTAGCTATGGATTTATATGGCATTATAGATAACTTAAATGGGATTAATTAATGCCTTTAGATCAGAAAAACTTACACCGTCTAAACACTGTCTAGAGTGCAAAAGTAGAAACTAAGCAATGTACTAAAGATCTAATTGAAAGCTTTTGTCCAAATGGGAGTTCATGATCAGAAGAGATGTAAAACCTAACCATTTTAAAAACTGGAGCTTGTGTGTGTGCATATATATATATAAATATATACACATATATAAAAGGAATTGCAGAACATACTGTGGAGAGAGAAAAGAACAGGGCTTTACTGAAGATATGCTTTCCTGTCCTATATTGTATTGAAGTAAACCCGGAGAAATTGTTTCAGACTTTCAGTATAAATATTCATATAAGCACCACTTAAAGCCCTTTCCCATAGTTATATGAAACTTGCTATTTACCATGAAAAAAAATCCTGCAAATAAATTTAGAACAAGAATACACTAATAATGTAAATATAATGCTACAATGAAACCAGTGAATGCTATATTTTGTCCTAGGTAATATTCATGGTAAAGTACTTTCAAGTGATATTAGTAGTTATTTTTGGTGTGCATTAACTGGCTACCCTTATAATTTTCATCCTAATTGTTGCTTTTCATTCCTTGTCAGAGCCTTTCAGATGACAAAAAAATCCTTCATGAATATTTTAATGAACAAATAGAGTTGCTATGCTGTTACTCTGTATACCTTATCATGTATTATTTTACAGTATTCTGACAACTGACGCTTTGTTCATGAAAATGAGTGCCAATCCCACAAGTGTAAACCAGTATTTTTCATCCAAAAGTCCATAGCAGTAAAATTTTCTATAGCTTTCTCTAGATGTTACTTGTTACCTGCCTGTATAAAAAGATTCACATATCCATTTGAACCCAAAAACTGAAGTAGAAGATTAAAAGTGATGAATGAATGCCTCAAACTAACTGTTCTGAGATGTGTAAGGCTACAATTCATTTGAATAATCTGATCAATGATTAAGTATTTGCAGTGTAAATAATTAAGGCTATAATCAAACCACAAAGAATCATTAAAGACATAAAAGATCTTGCATGGTTAAACAGAATCATACTTTTAAACTCTTTGCTGGTTTGTAATAAAACTTGTTTACAGATTGTGGTGTTGGTTGTCAAGATGCTAGAATTAACAAACATGGGAGAGGGAAGAGAAGAGAAACTGACAGTTTTGTTTTGTTCTGGTTTAATATCAATGCCACCTCTACTGATTGCACTGGGGCATGATGGGAGTAAACTCTCAATCAAATGTAATAACCACAGCAACACAAAAATCAGCAAATTCAAATATTTGAACAAACACTTAAATACAAAAAAGCCTGTGATTTTATTTAGGAGCCTGGATAAAAATATATGATAATAAGATCTAGCCTTCTGTATTACCTCCTGCCCCTTCTTGTGGTGATTTTCCTTCACCTTGAAACCACACCTCTAGCTTTTCCCTTTGAATCCTCTTTGTCTAACAGTTTTTGTTCCAGCTTCCATTTTCTGATTGTTAGACCTCATGGTTGTGATCGTTCCTTGTTTTAAATATTTCATGTTTATTAGCCTTTGAGAAATGACATTTCTAATTTTTTTTTTTTTGTTATCAAATTCCTTAATTTTTGAGAAAACAATCTCTTTAGTGTCTGTTTTTTCTTCTTTAAATTTTAGACTTTGGCTTGGATTTGATGTGATCTCTGTTATACCTTTATAACTCTTGCATGGATAGCTTTAATGTTCCCTTGCATCCAGTGAATATAGACTCAGCTTTTTCAGTCCTGTTCATAATACAACTCTTTGTAGCTTGACATAATTTTTTGTTTCAGTAAGATGTACTCAATCAGCAGCAATTATGCTGTGTCCAAAATATAGTGTCTAGGCAGGGTGAATACTCATCTAACCAATTCCAATCCCAAACCCCAAGCACATGTTTTTGTTTTTTTTCAAGACTGAAACAAACAAATGGAGTTGCTGATATGTCGCCCTGATCTTTTTCAGCCTTCTGATGTTTGCATTTTTGTAATGGAGTTTCCCACAGATTTTCATGTAAACAAAGTGGTGTTATTGTAACTGTCCTTGTTTATAATTCCTCTCTTGAGGAGGCACAATTGATGGACTTCTAGTTTGACCAGTGTGGTTGGAGACATGGCAACCTCATCCTCCAATCCATGGTCATTGTCAAGAACATATATAAACTGAAGTAGAAAAATGAATCTCTCTCTCTTTTGCCCTGACAACTTGACTGCGTGTCATTCATTTCGTGTCCTATAAAAACACTAATAAGTTTTAAAAAATTACTGTTATTTTTCGTAGAGGTTAACTAGGCTTTTAACTATTTGTTAGAGATACATTTATCTTTAAATATACATATTGTGAGTCATTGGAACAGCTCATCTTGCGAGGTATTAAATTTGGTTGTACTTGCAATCTGTCTCTACATCTCTGCTTCACTAAGTTTAGGCTTGCTTCTAAGAATTATAGTATAAGGTGTCACGTATGCAAACTGAAAAGTTCCTACAGGACCCTATTTTCTCCCCATTAGTGAACATTCCTACCAACTTCTCCTTTTCACATTTAAGTTGCTGGAAATGGAAACAGGAGCATGAAAGCTGGGTTATATACCAAGAAAGTGACAAAACAATGCCAAATTATACCAACTGAGAATTTTTCTTTTTTATTTCAAATATTCCTTTTGCACATTAGTCAGTCATAGCATTAAAAAGACACGGGCATATAAGAGAAATCTTTAACAACTGCACCTCATGCCCAACTGTTCTGAATATTAATAGGATTTAACCCTGTTGTCAGTATGAAATTTTTCATGATAATGGATATTCATTTCATCAAGATGGGAGTGAAGACTAGCCCCATCAGCTTCTACTCTAGGAATCCCTGAAGCATCACAAGATACATGATGAATTTAAATCTGATCATGGCCTTAATCTGTCTCCTAAATACAATGGTGTCTCTTCCTGAGAGTTTATACAGATAAAACAAAAAATGCTTTCTATATTAGGAAAAAAAGAGGGAATACTATCTCTCATACTTAATAAAAACTTACAGAATTTCAGAATGAAAAATGTATCTTCCTTAATTTTTCAAGCCTTCTCCCAACTTCAGAAAAATTGCATAGAATCCAGGTGCACAAATACATCTTCACTAGTCAAAAGAAAAAGGGGAATATAAATAAAAAATGCTTTCTGATTGATTAAGAGGAAATTAAAAAACACTTAAAATTATTATTTTTTATTAAAAAGAAACAAACCAAAAAAAGAACATGAATAAATCACACACACACACACAAAGCTGTAATTTCCCTTTACTGTATTAATAGCAGAAGCAGAAAAGAAGAAGATTCAGGGGAAAAATTATTAGAGTAGTTGTTGGTTGGAGATTTTATAATTGATTGAAGCTTCCCCTGAGTTTTTATGAATTTGGTGGGTAGCTACCAGTCAAAGCTGCAGTCTCAAACCTCCTGGCTCTCCCATGTGAGAGAAAACACAGAAGGCAACTGCAGATTAATTTCCAGTTCTGCAACTGAAAGGAAAAACTGCTGCACATGGTACCTGCCTGTGCATACCTCTGGCCTTGGGCATTTAGCAAAATCATGTTGATGAACAATCTTTGTTGAGGATGAGCCGTGCTCATTCACTGGAAACCAAATCTGATTTTCTCTGTGCTGTTGATCACACTTTTGTCTACATATCTTCTGTTTAAGTCATTGACTGCAAGCAGCTTATTTAAGGGAGTTCAATCAACAGTACAAATAAAGGAATAGGTGAAATGTCTGTTAACTGGCTAAGAAGGACATGACTAATATTTGCTTGACTTAAATGCAGATTTAAGAACATTAAAATATATGACAGTATGTAAACCTTTTTTAATATGGTAACAGGACCAGAAGCAGCAAAAAACCTTTTAAACACAGATAAATGTGGAAATGGTATATAAAACTGCAAACTGTCAAATGGAATTTTGTGGTATATTTCCTCCAACATGGTATTTTGTGGAAGTAGCAAAATCTACAAGGTAAGAACAAAGAAAGTATAGTGAGAGATGTCTGACAGAGGATCTCTGCTAACAAGCAGGGAAGATATTTGGTGAAAACAGAACAATCCCCAAATAGAAAAATTACATCAAGAGCAAGTGAGGTCACCACCTTTATTTTGTAGAAAACATTGAGCAGAACAACAAATGAGTAAGGAGAATGAAAAAATAAAAACATCCATACCTGGGCCACAGTTTCCTTCATCAAACTGCTCTGAATCCTGGCCACATCCATCTTGGTGACTGGGTACCTTGGTCATCAGCCCTAACTTGCCTTAACTGGACGTGTGTAGGATTGTTCACCTGCAGCAAAGTGTTAAGGATTAACTGCTTACATATGCACTGCTAATGATTATATTGACCATGTGTACTGTCAATGAACGCCAGTCCAGTAAACTGTTGGATTGAAACAGATTTCTCAGTTTTTTAAGCACTTTTATCAGAATGATTTTTACAAAATGCAATACACAAATATATTTAGTCTGTGGCTCAGGTAGTCTCTCTGTCTTGTCAGTTTACTCAGCAGTGGAAGAATGGTTTCTCAATGTCCATTCATAAGGTGCAAAAAGCTTTTTTCTGCTCATGATTTTCAGTGCTACTGTAGTATAATTAAAGTAATGTATTATTGTATAAATAAAATACTGGAATCTCACCCAAGAAAATAATTTTGTAGATTTGAATTTTATTATAAGAACAAATAAATAGTTTCTGTTAAACTCATCTACAAAGACCTAAATTGTTCATTTATAAAAGTCTTTAAGATGGGGTTTTATTTCTCTCCTGCCTTTCTTTTTCTTTCTCTTTTAATTATATCCTATGCTCTGTCAACAACAATAAAGAACATGGATGTTTTTTAACTGGGCTGCAGACATCAGCATGTGGGTATATTTAGCAAATCCAGTAACACTTCACCACTCATTCTCAGAACACTTAAAAGTGTAAAATAGTGTGAAGATAAACCTCCTTAGAGAGCCTCTTGACTCTAGTGGAACATAGTAGTAATTCTTTGGCAGTCTCAGGAAACATGCATGGTCCTTGTAGTCTTCAGATCAATTTGTCTAATAAAATCCAGAAAATTACAGATTTTAAAAAGTGAAGTATAAAAGAGTGAAAAGTTCAAGACAATGTTCATTTTTTAAAAATTTGTAATTGATAATTTTATATATGTTTTGGAATCTGTACAAAAGGTGAAATCAGTGCTAAACCCTTTGAAATCCATTGTGTTCAAGTAGGAGAGAGCTTCATCTACATGCTTCCCGTGGGAAAGAACAGCCAGCAGGTAAGGTGTTGATGGAGACTGTGTGTGGAAGAGCCTGGCATCTCTGTAGATGTGTCTTCTGACCTTAGAGAACACAGAGTGGGTGAAAGGAGGTGTAAAAAGGGGACTGGTACTCTCCAGTGCAATCCCACCTCCTCCTTAGCCCTTGGCTGCCAGTGCTGGCAGCACAGTCTGTTGAAGGAGCAGTAGCTGAGCACAGATGGTCTCTGAGAAGGCAGCTGTCCAGCCCTCTCTGGTCTGAGTGGAAGCTGCATGATGTTAATTGGACCTTCCAGAATTAGCCAAATTTCTGATGTGACTGATTCTTGAACCACTCTTTGGTTATATAATGTGGTAGATTTTGGATTCAGAGATACAGGGACTAAGTTACACATAGCCAAGTGCACACCTAAAGGTCCCATTCAAGGAAAATGCAATGGTACAGCTCTAAATAAAGCACATAGCTGGGATGAAATTCCTCAACATGAAACTTCTTATGTCTGTGTCTAAAATAAACAAATCCTTAAATATTTTGCCAATAGATGCATTACTTGCATTGGCATGATGAAGAGCTTTTCTGCAAAAGCACTTGTAGAAAGAAAAGACAAAGCTATTATTTCCCACTTAGCTAATGTGCCATGATTTGCTTTTGAGAATATTTGTCCTGAAGGTAGGAAAAACCTTTTTAGGTCTACTGATAAATGAAACAAATATCTCTGTTCTAATAAGTATTAGAGATTATCATTATGAAAGACCATAGGAATTAGGGAAATGCCTAGGAGCACATGCTTGACTAGAGATCTCTCTATGCTGAGTTCAGTTAGGTTGCTTCTATTTCCTCTGTCAGTTCTTTTCTTACCCTATGTTCTTTTCCTTCTATTTCCTCATTTATGTCTGTGTAAGTCCCTTTATTATGTCCTTTCCAGTCTTACAATTGGTAGCTACTTTTTTTCTTAATTTCTTTCCCTCATCTTTCATTGCAATTTTTCTCTGACTCTGTGCCAAATTACTTACACTCTCACTGCTATATTTCATTTCTTTCCTTGTCATTTACAACCAATGTCTGACCTACTTTTGCTCCAGCAATTCTCCCTGCCCAAAATAACAAAACAAAACCCCCCACGTAGCATGTGTCTAAACACTGATCCATGATCCTCAGAACTGCTTAACAGTCACCAAGCTCCCAAAAGCAGATTTTTTGCTCATCCCTGCTCATTCTGCTGAGAGCAATACGCAGGCATGGTTCAAGCCGCAGCAAATGCCAAGGATACTCTCCACATGCAGAACAATCAAGGTCAGGCCAGTTTGATTCTCATGTCATTCAGGACTATGACTTTGACCCCTCAAACACCTCCACACACCCTCACGACAGAGATCAGGGAATGCTCATTGGTTACTGTACAGATCATATAGGATTTTAGGTCAGAACTGACCAATATATATATATATTTATTTCACAATACCTTAGGATTTTGGCAGTGCATGTGTCTGAGAGAAGCTGCTTGTAATGTATATATGAATACCCTGTTTTAGAAAGTGCATTGAACTGTGAACTTGTCTGTGCCACTCGGTCTCAAATGAGAAATCATCCTGAATTTGTTTTATATACTGCTGTAGATTTATCCAAAGGACAGACAAGGACTGACTTTGGAATACCCCTAGTTTCCTCTGCTGCTTTTCCTGTTCTGGCATCCTAGGCAGGAGGGATTTGCAGAGATTCTCCAGAGGAGAAAGTGGCCAGGAGCAAGCTGCCTCACTGGTGCCTTGAACTAGAAGTCCCTCACAGTGGTGATAACTAGTTACCCTAATGTTAAACTTCACAAATGTAGGTAGATCTTTCACTGAACAGCCTCTTCCACCAGAATGTGGGGTTTCAATCAGACCTGCCAAAGCACAGCTCTGCAATAGGCACAGAAAAGCAACAGTGAAATTTCAGTAGTGCTTATTTAAGGGTGTGAAGCTGGTTATTGGTGGAAACTTAATCAATGTGTAGATGGCCTTATTTTTGTGCCTAAAAAAGAGCCAATCTTCCACTGAAGACCCTCAAGTTTTATAATTTTCGTTTCAGTAAGGATAACCTGAACTAGCAGAACAGGTTGTCAAGGAGTCTATATTTACCACATTTTAAGATAGCAGCTATTTAGCCTACTAAGAATATCTGTCATTAGCAGTCACCACACACAAGCACACACAGTGGATTTTGAAGCCCTTTAAGTCTCCAATGAGGCTTTACTATTTCACTGCTATGACTCTTGTCCTTATTTTATCAGTTTCCTTATTTTTGTTGTTATGAATTCTCACGGGTGAAGCATGTTTTCCCCCTTGTCCTAATTTTTCGCCCTAAAGTTGCAATCACAAAGGCAAAATTCATCAGTTTAATTTGAATGAACATCCTTATAGACTCAGGACTCGTTTATCTTGTTCCCAAATTCCTTGAAGTCGCATCTGAAGGTATAGAAAGCACCAGTAGGTGGCTCTGTAGTTCCTGAATTATAAGCAAGGAAACGAGGGAGGCTTTGATAGCTTTGACTTTTGCGAGTAAATTTGATTTGGTGACACCAATGACAGGAATAAACTTCATGCCGACTTGCTGAAATGGGACACTTCCATTTGTTATGCCACGCCGTTTCAAAATGGCCCGTCTGTCCTCGACTCGCATCGACCTTGAAGATTTCTGAGGGAGCAACAGGAGTGCTGTTGTCCTGTACAGGCAGTGTCTCCAAATAAATCAGCAGCAGCATGACACTGCTGATGGGAGAGGGCAGAATTCCTGAGCACTGCCATGTGCTGATGGTGGCAGAGTGATGAACGTGAAGGTGGGGAGGCTGCTGCAGATGCCCCAGCCCAGGGGTGTTGTCCCCGGGTAGACGGGATTCAAACTGAGCACGCCGAACATATGCTTGCACTGCAATTAACTACCAAACACTCAGAAAAAAGGTTGTTTCTGCTTTACTTCAAAATAAAACTAACTGAGAAAGGGAAAGAAAAAAAAGCAGGAAGGAAATGCACAGAAAAAAAAAAAAGTCTGTTTTTGCTTTTATAAATCAAGGAATTTAATAATTTTTTTAGAGGCAATTTAGAGGAAGTAGTAGGATTTCCTCTGTGAACAACCCTCATTCTTGAGCACAGGACCTGGGTGGGCTTTCAAAGTCAAAGGAGATTTTAAGCACGCTTGAGTGCTCTGGCACAGGTCAGCAGCATTCCCCTTGGTGTACTCCTCCACAGCTTAAACTCCTTTAAATATGTACAAAAATTACTGCAGGAAAAGGGGATTTTGAAAATTTATATGTGGGACTCTGCACCGAGTATAAAGTTGGTTGTATCTAAATGTGAATTAATCGATCTAAGTTAAAAGCATGAGAATAGTGCAAAACTCTCTAGAGTTTGCAAATGAGCAGGGACCAATTCAATTTCTAACAAAGCAAAGCAGTTGCATCTGTACCAGCTGAGATAGCTATCTGTTTGCTTTAACCCATAGGAAAACAATATAAGAAGTTTGGGCTGATTGTATGTATTCTGTGACAGGACACACAGAAGTGGCATGCTGTAAAACAAAAAATATTAGTTTTCCACCTAAAGTAGATCTTCTACCTGAAAAATATTTAATTCATACTTCATAATGAAAAATACTATTAGTAAATTCCTAGAAAAATTGTCCTAGCTGTACTTCTGAAGGAAATGCATTTTACAGACATTTTCCAGACAGTCTTAGTGTCTTTCAATGGCACATAGATAATGTTTCTGCTAGTTAACTACTTTAAAAAACAATGCAAGCTGTTTTAAAAAGAGAGATCCATCCATTTTATGCACATTTTTAATGGGAAAAATTTGCAAGGACATTGATATTCCAGCATCAACATGAAAAATCAACATTAAACGTTATGTGTTTATGTCAATAACTCACCCTCCAGCCCAAAGTATTCTATGATTCTATAAGTAAAATAATGATCTGCTATGCTTTTTTATAAATACAAGACTCTCTCTAAGCACCTTAATAGCTTCCCTTGCCATTGGCAATGATTTTCAGAGTAAGGAAAGTGAAATTACAACGGAGAAAGTTCAGCTAGCACTATTCTTTATTTTGCTGCAGAGAAGCTGCATATGGAGAGATCATTGCATTTATATAATCCAGTAAATTTCTGTGACCTTTCCCTTCCTTAGAAGCAGCTAAAACAGCTACTGGATTCAGCATTAAGCACTGGTATTATTTTGGAAACAATTCTCTTTAAGTAGTCTGAGAAAAAAATATTAATATTTTTTAATGTACAAATGTAGTCATATTTGCCTGGGTAAAAGACAAATATGAGTTTAAGGCAACCCATACCTTCTAAATTTATAAAGCCCAAAACATATTTTAAATTTCCCTTATTAATGACAATTAAATACATTTTGCTTCTATTGAGGATAATAATTTTAGGGTAAGCTAGCTTGAATTACATTACATTTGCTAGCTAAGTGAGCTAAGCCAGTGCTAACAGAATAGCTGGTATGTGACAAAGTGCTTCCCTGAGAGCTATATTCAACTTCTACCCTATGGTAAATCTGAGATAATTCAATTACAATATGTGAATACAACATGACCCTTGGATTCAAATGCCTAAAGAAATGTGAGGGACAAAATCCTCTCAGGTTCGATTGAATACAATGTATGTACCTGTTTAGCTGCCTATAGTGGTGATCTTATTATTTGGTAACATTAACTTATTAGCAAAATTTGATTTCACCAGCCTTTGACTTTTTTTGTCCTCATTTTGTCACATGTCAGATTGTTATCTCTCTGAACCAGACTGCTTCTGAACTCCCAGTTTCAACTGGCATCACAGAACTGACAGAGGCTCATGGAGAGATGCTCCTTCATTTCAGATTTACAGAATTATCCTTATCCCCTTTCCTGTCTGTGATTGCAAGCATGTTTGAACACTGTAGACATATTATACTTCAAAATCAGAGTTCAAAGTTTTATCTAAAAACTGTTAAAACTCATCTCAGAAAGCTACAGGAGAGAACAGATAAAGCAATTCATAAACAGTACAGAAAAAAAATTTAAATATTACTCTAGACACACACTATGGTTTGTTTTGATTTTTCACCCAGTCTTTCTACTGTTGGGAAGTGCTTGTATATATTCATTTTCATTCTAACCACTTGCAGGTTACCACAATGTGAATTATACAATTCATATTATGTAGGATAAGTGCAATAATTTTACTGAAATTGAGAGAGAAACCCCAGCATACCAAATTTACAGTAAGTGCTTGAAAAATAACATCCATTCTTCTCTGCAAGATACAGTATTAAGACCAGATTTTTTTCAGGGTTCTGAATGATTACACTTAAAGCCACTTAACCATACTGATATAATAACTGCTGGAGAAGTTAAAGCATGGATGCTTATAACTTTATATGGTGCACACTTCATAAAAAATAAGTGTAGTATATATCTAATTCAAACTAATATGTAATTTCCACTATGGTTGTAGAAGAATGAGAAAAAAAATTATATGGTTTCAATGGAGATTTTCCAAAAGTTTTTGGAAGTGTTTATGGATACAAAAAAGAATGCTGGTAAGTACTGTTGTCAAAAAACCTCAAGCCCCATGTGCTGCATGGATGTGCAGCACAAGCTAACTGTTATACATTAGGGGACTGTTTGCCCGCACTGGTCTGGGGTTTTGGTGTGGGTTTTATTTTTAACACAGGAAAGATTTTGGGGTTGACATTTTCCTTCTTCCAAAAGTGGCTATACCCTTATCCTCTATCAAGCAGGATTGGAAGGAACTGAAAGCAGATGGTATAATGTAACCAGAGTGAGAGATGAAGCAAATACTTCAGAAAGAATAGTGAGAAAGCCGTTCTGTCTGCATCATGCCAGGACACTTCTCAGCCCACGTCCACACTATAATTAGTTAGCACATGTGATCCATGGCTAGTAATGCTTTCACACAACAAGCTCAGAATGATTTAGTACAAAATTTAGAAAATGTCCAGGTTGAAAATGACATCTTTATTTTTGACACATTAGGGAGTCTTTATTTGAAAAATGTTTTGATATATATTTTTTAAAGCTTTTAAATATATAAACATAAAACAGCATAAAGTCATAAATATCTAGTAATTTTTCTTAAAATGTATCAGTTTTTCATTTCTATGTCCATGTGCTCCAATTTAAATAAAAACAAGTTCATGTGATATACATCTCTTAAGACCATTCTTTGTGGCAATATTGGGAGGGACATTAGCGTTTCCCCATACAAGTTCCCTGCAGAAATTCTTTAGGGAACACTCTTATTTCTGTAAGTGAAAACTGAGTTTCTCTAGGGAACAGGTTGTGCCACTGACTGAATGAAGAAAGCCACAGAATCCACAAACCCTGCTAATGACAACATTTCCCTTTATGAGCCAGAAGGAATTATATTCTCTATCCAGAGGTCTCCAACAAGGATTATTTTATTGATTTCAGAAAGCTGAGTGAATTGAATGTCACAAATGAATACATTATTAACATGCAACAGCCTCAAAAAATATAGGTATTAGATCAGGTCTCCAATATTTGCTCAGCTGAAAGATGCATTGACACCTTACCAAGAGCCCAGAGGTCACATTTAATCTGAATAAAGGAGATCACAGCTCCTTCCCTCTCATCTGCTTAAAGGCAGGATGAGATTCACAGATTCATTTATTCAAGCAGATGTTGGTTAGACAAATATATACAGGGAAGTCCTTGGGTGATTGATAATGGACTAGTCTAACAGATCAAAATAATGTGACCTTGAAATACAGGGACTCTGCCTTTCCTTAGAACAAGTACCTCTCAACAGTGATAAGGTGTGTTGCTTTCATTTTGTTTCCTATTTGCTATTTAAAATATTTTAAATTATCTTTATCTTTCTTTCTCTATGGAAAAAACCAGAATGAATCTAGAACCTCTGAATTAGGAATGAAAACCCACTCATACATTAATCAAACACTCCAATTCTCTAGTGGCCACCTTTACTAGAGACTCTTCCTCTTGTCCAGCTGGGCTTTGGTGGAACGACGAGTTTATGAAGACTATCAATTCATTTGACAGAAACTAGGATATTGAAACTCACTGTAAATTGTCACCAGTGTGAATTAAGGGAAGACATAAAGAGAGCAAGACCAAAAATTCATTAATAGAATAAGTAGTTAAAAATTATAAGTGCTATTCTTATGTGAACTTTAATGGATGGTGTCTGTTTTGGAAGTTTAACTGATAATTTTTAAAAATTGACCATTTAAAAAGAATATGAAAAGAAGTGATGTAGAAAATTGTTCTTTTAAAAATGATTGGTTTGAGTGCTCCTAACTCCTAACATAAACAACACAGTTACTTGAAAATACATGATTTTTTATTTATTCATGGATTGAACACTCAAAATGTAAGAAAGACAGATTGCATTCCTTGTACAAAACTAAATGATTGAATCCTTGCTATAAGTAAACTGCTGAACACAACATTAATTATTAATTAGGAATCAGCTGAACCTAGGATTAATTATAGAACAGCTGCTGTTGCAGACCCATGATCAAGTGTCTGCTCTTGAGTGAGCAAAGATGCTTGCTGTGGGAATTCCGGGTGAGAAATTCTTCTGTGTTACTAAGGTGAATCGTTTGAAGATCTCCCCAGAAAATACTTTAGAAAATGTCAAATGACAGCTCTAGTAAGAGCCTATTTCTGCTAGCCCTGATTTAATAAAGGGATTGAGAGGCAGATGAGGAGTTGGTGTAACAGCAAGAGCACGTACTTTGCAAGGACAAAAACAGCCCTTGCCTACTCTAGTGCAATTTATCCAGCCATGCTGAAAGAGATAAGGAATGCTTCCTAGTAGCAGACAACAGTTATTTGAAGTAATTGCATGTCCAGAACAACTTCTATCCAAAACCACATGAGCACTATGGGTTTTTTTTCTCATCTTAAGGTTTACCAAAGAGGTGTCGAATAACCAACCACAATTCACTACAGGAGAATGTCAACAGCTTGTAAAGCTCCACAGGAGGAAATCACAGACTCATAGGCAGCTACCCTATCTTAAAACCAGCAGAGACAGCACTTAAAAATAAATGCAAAGTCTTAAGGAAAAAAAAAATCCTTCTCTATGCCTGGTAAACATTGCACCATATAAAAGTCTGCTTAAAGTTTCTATGACTGGTGATCTTATTAAGGATTTTGTTTCTTAAACCTGTCTTACTTCATTATGTTTTTAATGAAAAGATTAAAAGACCAAATTGGTAAAGTCCATGATAAAATTTTAAAATGGAAATGATTGGAAAAAGGGAATCATGACAGCCTTTGCTTGGGCAATTTGATATAAATGTCTGTGAGGATTTGTGTTTAAAACTCACGAAATATGTATCTGTATATATTTTACTCTCAGAAGAGGGATGCAAACCCAGAACAGTTAAAAATCGAATGTAATTAAGAATTGTTTCCTTACTGGAGAATTGAATCTTTTGACTACCATAGAACCAACTAGGACAAACCAGAAACAAATAGATCTGGCCACTGTATGGGTTTCAGTGTACTTTTCAAACAAATAACAGTGTTAAGTTGAAACCTACTACACGAGTGGCAACTGAAACAAAATAAGATGCATATTCAAAGTGACTGCAAGTGCAGTGAAGGTGAGATAGTATGTGGTTAAATTTAGAGTGTCAAGGTTAGACAAAATACATGCAAAGGAGGGAGTGAAAAGTATTTTAAGCTCCTCCTTATACGTTAACAACAGCCAGGGTTCTTGCCTTATTGTCTTTGCAGAAATCTATACCATTTATCACCTTGGTGGTCTGCATAGAAAATAGAAAGTCTTCAAATTCAAGACAAAATTTATTACACTCATGATAACTGCATAAAACAGAATCAGTGTTGAATTAAGTGATATTACCCTCTACTCTCTGTATAGTTCTTCTCTGTTAAAACCAGGTCCTGTTTTAAGAGCAGACCAAAGCATTTTGACTACATTTAGCATTTCTCTTGGGAATGAGGAATAATTTTTATTTTTGGAGACCTAGGGAAGAAATCAGATATGTGAATTCTACTCTAAACTGCACAGGACACAGATTGCTAACCCGAAATTGGAAAACTTCATGAAAAAATATTCTTCTTGGTGCCACAGAATCCCTTTATAGGCTTATTTGTTTGCTTGCAATGGTAGCTACTATATAGTACTTCATAAAATTACATCTGTTGTATGATTTCTCGTCTCAATAGCTTACTTTCATCAGTAGAGCTGCTGTGTATCTAAATAAGAATTTCAGCCCTGTTGACTCAAATTTCTTCTCAAAGAAAGATGTTCAAAGCCTCTTTCAGTTCCTTTCCAAAGAACAACATGAACAGCACTGAGGTGATGGATCTTTCAAAAGTCTCTCACAGCTCTGGGACCCAGATCCTCTTCTGTTCTGAAGTATCATAGCCCTGTGAGGAGCTTCTCTCTTGAATTCAGAGGAGTCAAGATTTCACTCACAGAGACCATTGACATAAAGTCCCAATGGAAAGTGATTTTGCCTGACATATTACAGTTCATTTTAGCATTTTGCAAAAATTGTTCAGACTGTTAGTATACTTTATAGGTTCAGTTTATTCACTATAGCAAATATATCAGTGTCATGCAGTATATTTGTCACTGCATTTATTTCTGTGTACTTTATTACCTTCTCATATAACCTGTGTATTGTGTCAATAATTTGGAGTATAATATGTCTATCTTTGAAGAGAGAGAGTTGTGTATATGAAAGTTTGTTCTAAAATGTGTTCATTTATACAAGATATCTGTGGTAAATTTGGACTGTAAAATCAGATATAATACAGGATGAAAAAGATTTGATCATTTCAATTTTGAAACTGTCACTGCCTCCAAACATTCTGCTGACTTATCTTTCATTAATTTACATATCTCAGTCTAATGTTGTGAAGAAAGCCACTTCCTGAGGATAAACCTGTTTGAGATTAACAAATCCATCAGTCTAAGCAGTTTCAAAATAAAGTTTCATTTGCTGTGATTTCAAAGCAAGAAAGAATCTGGTAAAAAAAAATTAGCAGTAATAACAGTAGCAATAACATTAATAACAAAAATAAGTATCATAATGAAAATATTTACTTTCACTCCAGTAGAAGATGTGCATTCCAGTAAGAACCCATGAAGTACTGAATTAGACAGTACTTGAATACAGCAAGCAAATATCTTAACACAATTGGATAAGATTCAATTTCACAAGTACCCATAGCTAACATCAACCAAAACCTGGACGGTTGCATATAATAGGGCTGAAACGGCATTTAAGGGTCAGAGCCTTCTGCATACTTGATGTCTATTGCTAGAGGATCCTAAGTTTCTTATGTCCACTACTTTTTGATCAGGAAGTAAAAGAGAGACCTATTTTCATTTCCTTTGCTTTCGCATACAGAAGCACATTAACTGTGGCAGCACAGAGACAGGTGTTGTAGCTTGTGCTTCAAAGTGAAATAGACAAAGCATTTGCCTTTATAGCAACTTGATATCATAGCTACTTTATGAACAAGTTTCTGATCAATTTCTGAAATTACGAACAAAACTCTGTAAGGAGAAACCTAAAACTTGTTAGCAGATTTTGCTTTACGATTGTGTCAATACTGATACATCTTTCTGAGAAGTGATTCTAGAAATTTGCACAGGCTCCAGACTAGCAAAGTTCAGTTTTCCCATCAAGATTTAGAAGATTAGAAGTTGCATTTTTCAGCTTCCACAATAATGTTGTAAAACAACAACAAGAAATGGATTAGTTATTGTTCTTTGGCATAAAAGAACCAAGAATTGTTCTTTTGAAGCTACCCCAGCATACAACTGCACCTCTGCTCCAACACTGAAAATGGACATCAGAAATAGAGAATAAAATGTTCTTGGTTTTTATTTAGGGCACACACCAAGGAGAAGGAGAATATGAATTCTGTTTTCTGTGCTGTGGATTGTTTATGCATTTTCAAAGAATACACACATTTGCCAAAATATGTAAATACCCTAAGCTAGGAGAAGGGCACAAATATCTGCTTCCAAGTACATCCAGTAGCACATAGAAACATTATCTCAACTGATCATACTGTTTTGTGTTTTCAGACCTAAAATCTTGATTTAATTTCTTCACTGTGGTACACCTTTGACTGAAATGGAGGATAATTTGATTATGTTCACTGAGCCAATGATGAAAGCACTCACATACTGTTACTCTTTACTCCTATACCCCTCGTAATTGGATACAAGCATTTGAATCTGCCTTCCAGATCTCTTGAAAAGGCTTTAAGCCCCAGATGACTGATAGGAATTGGGTCTCTGAATTATAGATTTCTCTAAGAAATAAATAATATTCCTAACCTGGGACTTGCACTTAAAAATCTCATTTCCATGAAAAATATTAAAACTATGCAATGAAATATCATGGCTTCTTCACTCTTTGGTGCTAAAATTCAGTAAAAGGAAAAAGTGATGTGTACTAATAAGCTTCAGAGATAAAAAAAATTATAGGCATAGGATTAGGAATAAAGTGGAACTTTAAAAATTAATTTCTTTATCAGCAACATTTTGTTTTATTTTTACTTTCTCTTTCAGACTCATCTGGCTGGAAAACTGAAGATTTTGGATTCCCTCTGTAAGTGAACAAATTACTGCTGAGCTTTCAAGGATCTATGGCTTCCGAAAGGGTGAAAATCTGGTAGACCAGCTGCCAGAAAGCAGTCTCAACAAAGGTGAATTGGCAAGTAATCAGAGAAAATCTGAGAATTTAATCAAAAGTGACTTATCTCTGTGAAAATCCCCTAATTTGATGAATAAGCAGAGTCTAGTGACCCTCAAACCGAGTTACTTCCTTTGTCCATGGCACTTTCCTTGTACAAGCGATTCTGTGACAAGTAGCTGCTAAGAGCACTCATTCCAGGTATGTGAAAAAGCATGTTGCTCTGCTGCATGGGGGATACTGGAAACAGAAATTCTCTCAACCTCCTGGCCAGAATCAGGCTCTAACCACAGCTTTCACAACGTGAACCACACATTTACTTGCTTTGTGTGAATGTGTCAAGAAAAAAAAAGAATTTTAAGTATCTCAGACAACCAGTACATCTGGCTTTTATCCTGTTCACTGCTTCACTCAGGAATATGGTTATTTTTAAATCTAAGGTCCATGTGTTGAGCCAGATGAACATAATTCTCCAGCTGATTCAAAGATGATACGAAAAGATTTTAAATGCTTTAAATTTTATAGGCTCATTTATCATCTGTTAAATCCTCTCCCCCCCCAAAAAAAAAAATCAAAGGCTTCATTTGTCCTTTAAACACTCATTACAGCTTTGGTCCCCATATAAATCCCCCCAAAACCCCATCCCAAAACATGTATTTGTATGGAATACATATAGCAAATTACAAAAATTGTTCATTAGCAGCTCATCAACCCTTTATGAAACCTTATTTGTTAATTGATTGGGATTTTTCAAGCAGCTTTAACATTCAAACAATTGAATACAATTCCCACCACAATGGTGTTACTAAATCATGGCCAAAATTCCCAACACTGCAGCTGGTTAGTTGTCCAGCAGCTCATTCTGTTTCCATAGTTTCTTTTGCTTTTTACTTCTTCTACTCAAATATTTTGGGTATGGGTTTTTTCAAGGTATGGTTACTATTAAAAATAATTTCTTAAACTGCATTTGGTTAATGGATATATTATTTTGGTGGGCACTCTGGAACCACAATTACCAGACTTTTTTATAGGTGTAGCAATCAAGCCACTCATAACCCCATGTCCTGCAGCTTCTATAAATACTATTTCCCCATGAAGTGACTCTGAATGACTCATTTGCAGCTAATTACAAGTGATTCACTTGGATATATGTTTATATACTTTTATGTTTATATACTTTTACCAGTCTATTTAGTGATTGACACTAAACAAATAAATGTCATTTATAGTTCTCCTCTTTAAACAGATAAAAGAATTTATCTAGGAATATTTTGTACATTTGCAAAATAAGGCTTGGTCAGCACTTTGAATAGCTGAAACATTTAAGGTTTTGACTGTTTTAAATATGTACACTCTAGAGGATATTAGTACTGAAGTATAGAAAGCTGTAGTGATTCGATGGTTCCTTCTTATTTCTTGACAATTTTGGTTAGCGTTCTGTTTTTTATCTAGCCTCAATAGTGTTATTAACTTTAGCAGGTATAATAGAGGGACCTCATAGCACACTAAGTAAAGATCTTCTTTGAACATAATTTTAGCAAAATAAACCCAGACAATTATATTAATGTTATTTAAATGGTTGTAACATTTAATGTGTTTAACAATTCTTTCCGGATCTGCCCAGATGAAATTTTCAAGTTAAAAAACAGATGAAAGCAAAATACAATATAAGAATTCAAAGCTAGTGGTAAAATCAAGAGTCAAAAATTGAGCTCTATTTGTACTTTTTATTGTATGGAAAGTATGTTTCCACTGACTTTACCACTGTTTGAAAACTACACACTGGGGATGAGTTTTCATTTTCATTTTCCTTTTCTTTCTGTTTAGTTTTTTTTTCCTGTGAAATTATAGAGGGTCAGAGGCATGTAAATGCTTTGCCCTCTGTTTGTCTGTGGCAGTTTTCCAATTCAATAGTATAGAGATTTACAGTATATATTGTAAATCTCATTAACTTGTCATTAAATAATTAGCCACATCTGCGTCAGACATAGCTGATGCTGGCTATTATTTTTTTTTTGCTTAAATTCAGCCTTCTTATTCCCCTCTTCACTTTCTGCTCCTTGTTGACTTATTGATCATGTCTTATTTATGTTATTCTTTCCATGTACATCAGAAGGCTAGGATATTTATTTTCATGATGCATATTATTCCTTCTGGTTTTCAACAGAAGTCCCAGTTATTTAAGTGAAAACAGGTGAGCTCTTTTTGGGAAAGAAGAGGTAAAAACATTGAGGCAAACAGCTAAGGGACTTTTTTCCTTTGTTTGAATATGCTATTTATTACTGAGATCCTGATGATCAGATACTCAGCTCAAGTTAAATCCCTTTCTGCTACTCTAGTTGTTCACAGGCTATATGAACCCACCTGAAGGAGCCAAGTGGAGGTTTTTTTCTTCTCATCCAAATCCCCTTGACATCTGGTATTAATCCTGAACTCCTACTGTCCACCATAGCATGGGACAGTTTTGTCCCCAGGCCAGGATGAGCCTTTTTGTCCCCTTCAGTGCTGTTCCTCCTTGCTCCCTCTCCTGTTTTGAGCACAAGCCCTGCAGTGCTGTGCACTGGGCTCTCAGAGCTCAATAATGGAAGGGAAATCCTTGTCCTGTGGAGAACAAGCTTCCTCGTACATTTGCTGGTTTCTCATGTACAACTGTGCTTGAAGTTTCTTCACAAAAATGATTAAAGTCACCTACCATTCTCACACACTGACACAAGGGAAAGATTTTCATTGATAACACCTAGGTGAGCCCTAATTAATTAATTAATTGATAATAGTAGTAAATGCAGAATGTGCAAAAGAATCAGGTTGCTTCCGAATGCTGCATGGCAAGCTCAGAAGGGATTCATGTGCTTAAGTTTTTGGACATTTGTTAGGGTTTTAAGTGGGAAATCAAAGGGATATATGAAGACTGTAATCTCCATACATGAGACACCTGCTTTAGTTAATGGGATTATTTTTATATATCAAGAAAACAGTAACCACTACATTAAAAGGCTTTGTAAAAGTCCTGAGATAGTCTAGGTGAAAGACATTATTTTAAAAAAGAGAAAAATATTCTAAAACTTTGTGAATCCCCAAGGGAGCTGAATGTTCTCATTGCATGGAAATTCCAACCTCTTACCCAGAAGAAGCTGGATTCTTCTACAGATTCCTGGCAAAAATTAAGGATATTTTTCTGTGGCATTTTTCAGTGAAGATCTGCTTTTGGAATGTGAAAGGAAGTGATGGAGGGAGAAGTTAATTATCAGAATCTGCGTGAAATACTCAGAAAGGCATAATGCAATTCATCATGTGTATCTCTCTGACACATATATGACTTTTATTTATACATGAGCATCCATCATACCACATCTTTTCCAAATCTTGGTACTCTTTGTAGATACAGATTTTGCACAGACGCTCCTTGTGCTTGTTGCCCAAAGCCAGCTCATGCTTTCACAAATTATGAGTGCCTTGCTGTTTTAATTACACATATCTTTTACAATTGTAGTCAATACTACAATTTAAAGGCCTGAACCATGTCAAAGGAGAAACTATATACTCTAAAAGAATTAGTAGCACCTTCTTTCACTGGCTTCCTCAAACACCTACTAGTTTATGGTCAGTGGTAACTTTTTTTTTCTTCATAGGTTTGAGTGGGTTTACATTTCTTTGTCCAAGTGCTGATTCTGTTTCGTTGCTGGTTTTCCTATCTCTGGCTCATAGATGCTGTTCATACTTGTAACTTGTGGACAACAGCATCATCAAGCCTCATACTATGAACATTTCTTGGCAGAGCTTTTCTGACAGGTGATTTTTTCATTAGGAGACTTTTCTTCACTTTGACTTGGCTCCTAAACCCTCCACACAGTCTATCTGGATGCTGGGAGCCCATGTCAGACTGACTGCAACAAAGTCCTCAGATCTGTGCTCACTTCTCCTTAGTGAGATACTCATAAATATAGTAATGTTTTCTAATGTAAACTCATAGTAAAGTTCACACATTTCTTCAGGAAGACTGAAGGGAAGTGTTAGCAAAACTTAATGTGAATGTATGCATGAGATATTAGACAGGAGCTAAATCTTGCTGTGAAATTGGGTTTTTATGTTACAGAGAGGCTCAAAAATTGGATTCTCTTCAATTCCAAAATTAGTACTTGATTTCTTTCAAAAAAAAGATCAACATGTGGCAAAATGAAAGATTTGAGGTTTTGTTTTCTGTCTGATTTTGTGACTGATCTGAAATTCAACTCGATTTGTTTCCTGCCTTTTTCTTGCATGTTTTTTGATTAATTTTTTTCTGGAGGAAGACCAAAGACTGCTTTAAAAGCGTTAGGGCACTTATCCAGGGTGACATAAACAATGTCTTCTTGAACATCTAGCTCTTATGTTTAATGTCCTTATTCTAATCCCTGGGATAGGTGCCTATTCAGACGTCAGACAAGGGTAAGAACTGATTATTTTTCTACTTTCAATCTGAAGTTGCATTCCAGACCAATGTTTTTCAGAAACTGATATATCTGAGAAGATAGAGCAATGAATTTTTGATGTATCATCACTTTCTGAGAGAAAAAATAAAACTTTGATTTTAAATTCCTCAGTACACAATGTTCCAAAATTCAATAGCAATTAAAAATTACTTAAAGAATGTGGAGCTCATAGAATGCATTGTAAGACAGACAGAAAGGCTGGAATATAATATGAGAAAAAAATCATGTTCACTGTATTATCTTTATGAAAACAATTCTGCTTCATTAATAATTCTCAATATGAGCATGTTTGTTCCATAATAATTTATGAATACAGTATCTACTTATTGAGATTCTTGTCATATGAAGATGGTTAAGTTTCGTGGAAGGTAAGCAAAATGTGAAGACAAGCTTTGTCTTGACTTTGCAAATGCTTTTGGACTGGAATGAGATGATGGCTGAGTCAATACGATGCGATGCAGGTTTTACTCTTTGCCTTCTGCCACATCAGAAAGTTCTTTTCCTATTTAAAATCAAACAGCAGGGAACCAGCAGAACTAAACAACTACAGCACTTACAAAAAAGGATACTTCAAAAATATCTAATCATATAGATAAACCCATTTTTTCTCATATAAGAAGCTTCCAGACTTGCTTGGTCTATATCTATACTATAGATGAGTAGAGTATGTGTGTTTTATCCTTTAAAGTGAAACAATATTTTTAAAAACTTGTGTTTACAATTAATTCTCCTCTGGTCACAAACTACTTAAGGGAAGAACTGCCAAATAACATTGCTTTTGTTAGTAAACAATAAAAACATACAGAGTACTGTGGACAAGAGTCTATTCCAAAAGTGAGAAAATCATGTAATTGTTCCCCTGGACAGGTTAAAGTATATTTGGATAAGGACCAGATGAAGGAGAATGATACAATTATCATTTTAATCCTGAGGGAAGTTTTGCTTCATTTTTTGAAAAAAAAAGTACTGCCAGACAGAGCAATTTTAATCAAATAACCCTTGCTCCACTGAAAATCTGAAGCAAGCCTCAATTAAATTGTCAAAATATCCTAGATATCCTGTTTTCAGTATCTCTAGTCTGAGTCATCTAGAACTGTGGAAAAAGGTTAATGATTTTTTCAACCCACCTCTATAGATTCACAAAGCTTCATTTGCCTCCTTTACCTTAATCAAATACAAGCCATATTACAACCATTGAAAATCTTATTCAAAGAGTTGAAACAATTTTAGGCTCCTTCTACTTCTTAATTCCAGTGAAACATGCTGTATGTCCTACTCAGAAAGAGATATTTCCACCTTAGCACTCAGCATAGTTACTGCTAATTGTCAGAGGTTTGATATCTGTTATATATGGCTTTAGATCGGTTTTTTTACTTAAAACTGTACTGCTGCTTCATAAAGAGCATAGCTATTATTTTCAAGATCTGTACCTGGATGCTGCTTCTAAATCATTCAAGTGAAACTGAAGTAATTTACACTTGCACCTGAACTGGAATATGACATGTCAGATTAAACCCCTCCATCAAAGCATTATTTATTTTTAGTAAACCACTACATCTCATAAGCTAATTATTACTTGTAATGATAGAGGTACTGCAGGAATTCTCTGCCAAAGTTCATTTAATTTGCATTTTAATGTACTAAATCTTTTTTTAATTAATAGTGCTGATACAGGAGTTTAAGAGACAAAATAAAGATGTGGGTGTGGTTGTGGATAACTCTGAAATCCACTGTGGCATATAAAAGAAAATGAGAATCCTCTCTTTGGCACTATTACCAAAATGCCTTTCCACCTCTCTCCTGTGTGAGCTAAGGGCTGTGCAGATGGTTTGGAATAATTCACTCAACAACAAGATTCAGAGGCAGGAAGGTAAAGCCCGTGTTACCTGAAACTTCATCTCTCTCTCTTTTTTT
>VYXD01030798.1:42879-121428 GCA_013397195.1 Hylia prasina | reverse complement strand
TTTTTTTTTTTTTTTTTTTTTTCAGTGTACTGTATGAATTTACTACCTGGAAGACTTTCTTAGAATTTTAACAATCTAGTCTAATAAAATGCCATATTTTTCAAGCAACCATATAGATTTGCTTCTTCAAAAGGTGTCTCAGAGAACACTGTAGCAGAGTTATCCTGCTTGCATTTTAAGAGGGCTGCAATACAGGTCCTAAAATGTCATTGACAGCAGCACATTTGTAAACTTTTTTATGTGCCACTTTAATGTTAAAGCCCTCTAATGAAAGCACAAATGAAAGTAAAGAGTTACCAGAAGGCAATAGTTACTTGCATTGGGAGGCTTGTTTGAATCCTTTGTGAGAGATATATTTTCTAAAGAGCCATAATTGGAGATGAAAATCAGTTTGTCACAAAGAGCCCTTTTTCACTCTTTCCTTAAGTGAAGTCCTCCCTTTATCTGTCTTGTCTGATAAAGACAGCTTACCCAGCTGTTTTCTTGTGTATCCTAGGTAAAATGACCATATCTTCAAACTGCCACCAAATAGAACAATTTTCTGATGGCATTTTTATAGAGTTACAAAAGATCCTCACAAACTGTATGATGCTGTGTTTTTAAAGTTTACCTTAGCCTCAGTACTATCAGCTTATGTTTCAGTAGTGACATGTGTACATCTGTCACGGGAACTGAGGAGAGCTGAGCAGTAGGAGACTTTTTTATTAGAAACTTTGGATTTTGAATAGTAATCTTACATTTTACAGAAAGCTCTGAGATCCACCCTGAGCAAAAGAACAACTCTCATAATAAGTCTCTTTTCTTACAAGCCAGTGTTCTGCCTCATTATTTCTTTGAATTGTTTTACTCTGCAAGTAGTGCCATTAAAAGCAATGCTAGAGACAATTTGAATCTTGAAAAGAGAAGGGAAAATATATTGCAGTTTTTAGGAAACAAAGCAGAGAGTTCAGACAAAAAACCAAACCCCAAAGAGCTCAAAATCTGCCAACAATCCTTTATGTAATGTATTATTTAGCTCAAGACATACAATTTTATTTAGATCATATACTTCCTCCAGATATCTTTATATATTCCTTGACCCTACACAGATGTGTCTCCCTGATGATTTTTAATGTTTCTATTGCTTCATAAGGTATTGTTTTAAACCCAGTTGGTTCAAAGTTAGGTTTCAGATGGATAACTGAGGCACAGAGATATGACCTAGGGGAACCATAAGCAGCACAGTCATGGCCTATAAGTAATGTTGCCTAACATTATGTTGCTTGATGTAATTTTTTTTCCTCACACTGGTATCCATTGACATTTAATTGTCCTTGGGCACCCAACCTCCTTTTGTCACTCTCTGGAAGGGGATAGCTCTTCCATAGGTTCTGTAACTGTTCTCTTGTAGAAACGCCAAGAATATGGCCTAGATACTTCAGGTGAAGTGGCACTGGACACCAAGCTGTACACAGGCAAATCAAGCCTTAGAAGTTTAAGTCTGATCACAGCATCAGACCTGTCAGGATTAATTGATAGCTAATCAGCATCAAGATTGCAGTTTGTCTTCCCAAATGTTCAGCCTACAAATCTGCTTTAAGATGAGATATATGGCAGTGTGAACCACATTGAATTCACTGACTTGGGATTCCCTAAGATGAAAACTTGGGTCGCAGTGGAGACACAGATGAGGTGAATGTTGTTATGAAGACCTTGATTGCTGATCTTTGCGTCTCAACTGGCTTGCACTTAGGAATTTATTCTCTTTTTTTTTTTTTCAGTATGCGTCATAGAAATACATATAGTCTGCTGTAATCAGTGGAATTTAATGTTGTTTCCATTAGCATTTTGAACACAACACTCTTGGTTGACTCATATTCTTTTTAATGAAGTTCTTATCTCATTATTATTTTTAATGAGATAAGAAATCTAAGTCCGACCATTACAGGCAGAGAGATTATCAATGAATTCAGTGTTCAGGGTGGTGGTTAGTGAAGAGAAGTTTCCCCTTCATTATCCCAAAAACTCTTTTTTCAGTTTATATTATCATTGATAAAGGTGTGGCTGTGCTATAGTCAAGACGTGGTATGGAGCTGCCTTCTCATCCCCTGGCCAAACTGAGAAAGGGAAACACGATTCTAAAGCTATGGAGTTGGAGTTATGAGGAGAAAAAGTGAGGAAGAGAAAGGTGTTTTAAAGGATAAATGTGTCCACAGTAAATGATCAAGGGAAAACATTAAGTATTTCTGTTTGTCAGGAAGAGAATGGGGAGACTGAGGGGCCAAGTCACTGAGCCCAGTGAGACATCTCATTTTCTTCGCAAATATTTTTATCTGTGTTTTTTGAGCTTCCCCCAGATGACTAATCCAGTTGGGATCAGCACCTAATGATTGAAAGTCCCTCAAAACTATGCTAGTTATTTCAGATGAATCTTCATATATATGACCATGCAAAATCTTCATGTTCTTGTGAAAAATTGCCTCATAAATAGTTCTGGTAAGCAAGGCAGCAGACAACTTAAGTGAAACATATCACAACAAGTATGCAAATAATGTCATCAGGCCCAGCCAATATAGTGTCAGATTATGAACCAGATCCAACTTCTTTGCTGCCACATGGTGATTCAATGTTTCTGGACTTTGTCAGCAAAAAATAAATCATGGGTCTGAAAAACTTGATGCTATTTTTCAGACATAGCAAGCAGATACGTACAAAAATGTCTCCAGGTCTGATTTATTAAAATCACCTTTTTGTCTCCAGAGAATAACCGGAACACATGCATTTTTATTTTTCCCCCAAAATGCTCATTTATGGAAGAACATGTTTCAGCCCCTAAATGATTATTCTATGCTTGTCAGTTTTAGATTGCAGCACCAGTTCCATTAATGATTTCTGAGGTGATGCTGATGCCTCTGAGGCTGCCTGGCAGAATTGCTAGCATAAAACTAATGAGTATCCTGGCACGACCCTGCACTGCTAGGACATGAAGGCTAAGGGGGAAATAAATTAGAAACCTGGATGTGTAGAAAGAATATCTGTAAAGGCACTTAATGGAGTCTAGAATAGAAAATTAATCACCCATAATAATTAGACTTTGTGGGACTATTTAATTTAATTCCATTTACACATATTTTCCACCCAATGATTAATGAAATCTGGGATAGCTTGTAAGCAAAATCTGAACCTGATATAAGCTTTAGAAGTGTGTAGAGTAGAGAGTTATTAGATCACAACAGCTTTTAACTGCTGTTTTCATTCTATATCTTACAGGCTTCACATAATCTTTGGGTACAAAATGGTGTGGCACCAGTTTAAAGTTCTGTTGGAACATACATAACCTTTCAGGTTATGTATGATATAATCAAGTGAAAAATGGTGAATTGAAGAACATCAGTGGGAAGCAGGCTATTATTAAACTATTAGAAAGCTGAAGCCACTAGAGTTTATGGTTTCTAATTCCTCAGCCTCTAAAGTCTATTTAGTATTTCACTTTTTCCAGGTCAATAATACGTTGATTTTTTTTTAATAGTCATTAACTTCCACCTCTTCTTGGGAGGATAATTTACCATACTTTAAAACCCTGGAAATGTTTGTCTTAAAAGTAACTATCAAGCAAACAACAACAACCAAAAAAAGGCATTAAAAATTTTGTCTGCTTTGACTTTTGAGTGCACAAGTTAATGACAAGTCATTTTTGTAATTTGTGGCACAAATTTATGAAATTCAGTGGAGTAGAGTATGCAGTCAGCGAAACCTCATGGTCATACTCATTCCTTCTGACATTCAGGCCTGTGCGTGTATGAAGTGGTTTTAGAAGAAAGATGACAGCATTGCTCCAAGGATGGAAATAAATTCCCTAATAATATCAATAGCATAAATTCAAACGCCTCGGATAGCATTTCAGAGTTTGACGTCTCTCTCTGAGATCAGCAGCTACTAATCTTGTTAACTTTCCTCAGAGCTGCATGTTCATGCTAAATGAAGTAGCAAATGCATAGTATTTTAGATCTGTATTGAGGCCTGTGAAAGAAAAAAAAAAGAGAGAATGTAACAAAATGTGTGGAAAGGAGAGAGATTATAAAAAATATAGATTTGATATTAATTTTTTAATCAACAGCTGAAAAATTAAAACCTTCTGGACGGGTAGTCATAATACCATTGAGTAAATGTGTTGAGTAAACAACAAAAAGCTGTGAGTTTTGTTTCCCTGGGCATGAAGAGGGTCAGAATAATCTATTTATTTCTTGTTCCAAAATAGTATCAAAAGAGTGGAAAAACCCCCAATATTTCCTATGAAACAATATTGTGAAATGGTTTTGTTTTGACTCGTTCAATTTATCAGATTTCTTGTACTTTCATGGTTTTCTTCTAAAACAATCTTGGCTTTTTGGTTTGACAGCAAATTTAATTCTAAATCAAAAAAGTTCTGGAATTTTATGCAGTGGAAATAGATTAATTTTTTTTTTATTAAGTAAATGCCTAATTTAATCTCATGTTGATCTGGTTCACCAGTTTGGATATTTTATATTTAAATATTTTCATTATGTTAAAATAGTTAAGAGGGTACGAATACTTATAAAATTTGTGAGCTTTTTTCTATTGCATTCTTTTAAAATTAAAAGTAAAATGTTTATGGACTTCTCCTGCTGGTATTAATTCCTCTGGGTTTTGTGCATCCTGGATTTGAGTTGAGACATAACTACCTAAATACTGACACCTTTTAAGGCAAACTTGTACTGAACATTTTAAGAAATTTATTGTTTTATTCTATTAATCCTCTCTAGTGTGTATATCAATGTATCTTCATTTGATCACTTGAGTAGAGCTAAATGTAAGCTCACATGGTACCTTGCTTTTGCAAAGGATAACTGCAATGAATTTGTATCTGGATAGCATTTCATAAGTTAGCAGAGTCTACCAAAAGTAGAGTGGAAGAGGTTAAATCTTTAATCATAGTGGTAAGAATAGACTAGGAAAGTGAATGGTTTTCAGTGAAAGGGCACTTGATTAAGGAGAAAGTTTGAAGGTCCTGAGGTGAAACTGGAGACAGTTGAAAAATAAGATTCTGATCCACAGCTTGTAAGTTTTACCTTTGTCTTCAGTGCATGCATGCTATTGAAAGCTTCTTTAACTACCTAAGACTTCTGGAAAGAACACTCTTGTAGAAAAAGCAAATCATAGAGAAAACTCAAAATTATTAATTCTGGATCAAAAGAAAGGCTGACTCACTAGACTTAAATTTAGCTTATATTTTGGTGTATAGAAGTTTAACATTTGGGGGGGTACCAAATATTTGGTCATTTGGCTTTCAACACATTCAATTGAGGTAACAAGTATGAGTATGAAAATAACAGCTCATTCCAAGTATTTTTATATGTGAGATAATTGTCTTTGGAAATACCTTCCAGAAGATCTCCACAGAGAAAATGTAGATGTTTTGCTGTTGATACAAAACAGAGTGAAGTGACTGAAAATCCAGCATATTGTACATGTCATCTAAAAAAAGCTCAGGCTAAATAAAGGGGCTGCCAAAACCTTCATGAAGAGCAGCAAAAGAAATTGCCAAATTCTGCATCAGAAGAGGAGGAACCCCATGCTCCAGGACATGTTGGGAGGCATCTGGGTGGAAAACATCTCAGCAGAAAAGGCCAAGGATACTGGTGGACACCAAAATAGATTAATGGAAGCATCAGGGTGACTGTTTTATAAAATGAAAGTATTTTGAAAATGTCATCAGTTTTCTATCCAGTACCAAAATTTCCTGTTGTATTAAGCCTTGCTGTTTCTACCAGCTATGGAAGAGTTAGTTACCAATACACACACATTTAGATATGTGATGATTTACTTACGATTTTTCACTCTGCCAACTGATAACTTTTCCTTGCAGTTCTTATCCAGCCTTGTCACAGTTCAATGCAGCCATCTGTAGGCTTATGTGGAGGAAAGAGACTTAGCAGAATAAAGAAAGGGAGCTCAAACAGTCCCACCTAAAAAGCAACTGGAAAAGTAAAGCTGGTAATGCTCTGAATGGATAAAGGGAGCTTACCTTGAATTTCAGTTACTTCAACCCTTCCTTATATAATGATAAAATCAGTGTTTATGCTTTGGCTTGACAGTTGAGTGAAAGTGTGTCAGATATGGCAAATACATAAAAAGTTTTTTGCAATAGAGAAAGTTTTCTGTCTTGCAAGTAACAGGTTCTTTGGAAATACAATCCTGACAGGAATGCATGTAAGTTTCCTGCACAAAACATATTGTATCTGTGAATACTCCTTATGTGAAAGTAATTCTACTAAATAAACCCAGTAGGACTCTATGCACTTATTAAAATTGAGGAGACTAGAAGCTTAACTTTTTTTTAGCTATATATTTAAATTGAAATAGTGGGGACCAAACTTTTCACAGGTTGTCAAAAAGTACTTACAACATCCTCTAGAAAGTTATCAAAATAAAATTGTACTGTGGGGGGTCACTTTGCAGAATCTAAGCTTAATTTATTATTTTTGAAATGTATTTGCTTATAAATAATCACTAGAAAAAGCAAACGTTCCTGTATACTACATTTTAGAACCATTGCTGAATTAGAAATTATCACTGACACAGATAGCATTTAAGAGCATTGGGTATGATAGATATTAAATAATGTCCAGAACCAAGAATCTGTGCCAGACAAGTTATGTTAAAATTATTAATAAATATAATGAGAATTCCTCAGAATACATTATGTAATCTTAATGGTTTGTGTTATTAAAAGTTAGTTGCTTCAGGGGATTGTTCTGGTTTATTTAACACACACAAAAATTTGTCCGGCTTCTTTAAATATATATGTGTGTTTGTGTGGGGGTGTACACTCAGAAGACAATAGTTCTGCTGTTCAGTGATCACAGTTTGAGCTATGGGTATATTTCCACCCGTAGTAAGCAATGGCACTAAGTATAGCAGAATACCCACAGGAGCCAAAATCTGCAGTACCTTACTCTAAAAGAGGGATATGCCCTAATTAGGCCAAAATAATTCTCTAGCAGGAATGAAGTCCCAGTCTAGTAAAGAATGTAAATCTTGATTTCACCATAATCCAGCAATGTCATGTCCTAATTTCCTGGTCACTCCACCAAGACATTGGAAATTCCACAGTAAGCCATGTCATCAAAAACTGGCATCACCTTGTCAGAAAACAAACCTGTGAACTTCTGCTTGATAAAAGGAGGGGGATGTAAAGCTACTGAAAAAAAAAAAAGATATACTAATCTACAACTGAATTGTATGATAGCAGAATGGTACACAGAGTGAATCCAAGATAAAGTGCAGTACCAGTAAATGTGGCATTGGATGGTAATGTGTTTGTACTGGGTCATATTTTTTTTTAATTAACAGAGGTTGCAATAGAAGTAATTCAAAACTAGTTTTATGCAAATATATTTATTCTCTTCTTTAAAAATGCTCCCTAATGTGTTGATTTTTGCTGGGATAGAGTTCATTTTCTTCATGGTGGCTAGTATGATTCCATGTTTTAGATTTGTGCAAGAAACTGTTGAAAATTTAGGACTGTTTTAGCTGTCACTGGAACTTGCAGAGTACTGTTCAGTGACAGCTAAAACAGTCCTGAAGTAAGAGTAAGGCTTTTCTCCATCCCCCTCCACCAGTATGTAGGCTGGAGGTGCACAGTGTGTTGGGAGGGAGCACAGCCAAGACAGCTGACCCCAAGTGACCAAAGAGATATTCCATATCATTATTAGTGATGGAGTCCTGCTTCCCTGGGGACAGTCAAACATCTGCCTGCCCCTGGGAAGTATTTAATGAATTCCTTTGTTTTGCTTTCCTTGTGTGCCCAGCTTTTGCTTTGGTTATTAAGCTGTCTTTATCTCAACCTATGATTTTTCCAACTTTTATTTTCTGATTTTTTCCCCCATCCCACCCAGGACATAGTGAGTGTGTAGCTTGGTCACTGGCTGGGGTTAAATCACCTAAGAAGAAAGTGGCATAGGAATTATTCTATGTTCATACTGTCCTGCTCTCTTTCCAGCAAGATTCCTCGTACCTTTAAACTTGTCCCACAGCTGTGAGTCACTAAATTCTTTTTTATTGTTGTTGTTCTATTGCTTTTGCATATGGTGATGGGTTACACATGCAATGTGATATTGGAATTCAGAACTGTAGAGTATAGTAATGTGAATGGCTCCCTTTTCATACACACTGTTATCTAAATTCTCTGAGAATTCAGTCCTGTGTTTCCAAACAATAATAATTGTGTGATAAATGAATGGTGGAAGATGAGAGAGCACCATGAAGGACAAGAAAAATGGTGTAAAAAATGCTATACAATAGCTATCTCTCAATGCAAGAACCAGGAAAATAAAATTCAGTGTGGAAAGCATGCAACAAGGATAAGCATACAATTGGTTGGATAGCTGAAGAGTGAAACTTATTTTGAAATACAATGAAGCCAAGAAGTTACTAAAACTTAAAAAAAAATTGGACACATTTAAATGATGTGTAATATCCAGCACTTTATAGGTTAAAAATATAAGCAGCAAATTCTTCTTTAACTGTCAGCAAAAGATTCCTTCAGAATCCTCTAAAGCATCTTTACTCAACTGTGGTCAGAAAATATGAGAGTAAATGGACCATGTTGCCTGTTCTAAGTGCTTCAGTGAAATTATAGTTTGTTATTTGGGATTTCTGGTTTTGGAAACTACCTAGCACAGCATATTTCTTCTGCAGCTTCCTTGTCTTTCAAAATGCCATGCAAAAAGGCCATCAACTATGCTTTCTAAATTTAAAATAATGACAGTCACCTTACATTAGGTGTTACAGAAAACACTATAACTTAAAAAAAAAAGGAAAATTGCAGTGTCTTATATCCCATTATTTCAGTATGTTTTTGCTTAAACAGCAATCTGATATGCCCAAGGGTAACTTTTTCTGACCTCAGTGAAATATGTTTCCAAACTGGTACCTTTTAGCAAACATGCATTACAGACATGCATCAAGACATGAGTTTCAGTCTAAAGCCTGCAAAAATAGCTAGAAAAACACCTAACTCACCATAAAGTATAAGAGCAGTTCCCACATCTCAATTTCCTCCTAATCAATGTGAAGGATTCTTTCTTTATTCATTCTGCAATATGTCAGAAAATACTAGCAAGCTATAGTATCTTTTTATTCACTAATCCAAAGTATTAGCAACTTTAAACCTTAATTGGAAAGACAGTGCATTTTTTTTTTAAAGCCTGGTCATGAATATTCAAATACACTCAGTTTTGTACTATCCTCTAGGAGGCCAAGAAATTAGTCACTGGATCACCCGCTCAGTTATCTGTCCTGAAAATCTCTCTTTACCTACTGTGCCTGGTCTCATTGGTTTTGTCAGGGCCCAAGACAATATTAGTCCTTAGAATTTCTATAAGGAAGAAACGAATTACTCACAGCAGACTCCCTGAGTATACTCAGCTCTGAAAAAATAGGAGCAGAGAAGGGCTCATGCTTACAATTATGCACAGCTTTTCTTTTACTTCCGTCTATAACGACTTGGATTTCATCTGCATAGAATAGTGGCTTAGAACATATATCTAGAAATGCCTAGAGTATTCTGTTGGGATTTATAAATATAAGCAAATCATAAGAGGGTGATATCATGGATAAAAGGATTTCTCATTCCAAAATCATTCTAATAATTTTCAGTCTCATGATTTTTCACCCATGCTGGCCAGTTCATGCAGACGTGTGGATACATATTAACGTGCATGTACAAAATTTTATGTTTCATCTTAACTAACTCCTGCCATGCACTTTGCTGTATGTTGTGCTAAAGGAGTAAAGAAGGGGAGAGAAGGCTGAGTCTCCTTCTATCCATGAGAAATCTCTATAAGTCTGTCGAGGTTTGCAGGTGTAAGCCCATGAAAGCAACCATATGAGAAAAATAACATGAGAACAGTAAAGAAAAATTACAGCCAGAGTGGAAAATGCCTCTGTGGCCAGCCTGGGAGAGTTACAGTGCTTAAGTAAGTCCTTAACAATGTTAAGGTATGCTGAGGCCTTAACTGGGGCATGCAGGATGCTGTGAAACCACTTCCACATATAAAGTGTCAACAAATGCTTTGCTTCACTGTAGGTGAAACCTTACAGCAACGATTTTATCGGGGATAGTAGGGAATTAGAATTTTTCAAACTTATTGGCTCCATTTCAGAAAAACTGCTCAGACCCCAGAGATTTACAGGTCTGTAGCTTTTCCACTTACATCAAAAGTCTTGTGGAATGTCAACAAATGGTCTATGAGCTGACAAAGAACACATGTTTCTGTCTACTGAGGGAACTTGCCTTCGTAGTGAAATTCCAGATAATCAATTCCTGTATATCCCAGGGGAGAGAAAAGCTCTTATTGCTAGGGTCACAACAAATTAACCATAGAGCAGATGTATTATATTGCAAAGGAAGGTCCTTGCACTTGTTGACCAGCACAGGAATAAAAGAAAAGTGTGACTGAGTGATATCAAATAGAGATACTACATCTGCATGAAAGCTTCTTGGGAAGAGTCTTCTTTTACTCAGGCTATGTGTGAGACCTCAAAATTCACTTGCATTGCCAAGAACAGCACCTTCTTCTACATCCCAGTACACTGAGCCTAATCAACACTGTCAGAGCACAGGCATTCTCCTATTCCCTTCCAATCCACTTGAAGACCATGAGAAGAAACTCAGATATGATGATCCATTGTAGGATACATATTAATTAGTGTTCTTCCTTCTTTTATCACGCACACTGATTCTTGTGCAGACAGACCTCACGTGTGTACTTTTCAGGGATGTTGTGCTGCGAGACAACAATTTATTTTAGGAATTGTCAAAACCATTAAGGATGAAATTTTTTTCCTTGTTCTACTTTATATAAAATAAGTAACTGGAATGAAGACCAACATAACTTCTTGGTCATTTAAACACTGAAATGCTGATGAGTCAAGTATGCAAAGACTAGCCTGACAAACATATAAAGTGGAATTAAGCCATTAAGCACACCTGGGTTTTTCAATGGTTAGAATACAACTCCAAGCTTGAAAATGAAGAATTCTTCTTTATGTCAGTGCCCATTGTTCTTGATTTCTCAAAGTCCTTATCCAAAACTAAGGTCATAAAGCCTTGCCATGGAACTCTCCTTCTCTCTTCGTCACAGAAGTCTGTTGTGAAGATGTACGTTTTTTCTTCAAAAATCTATGACCTAATTTAATTTTTTCTGATGCAAGAAAAATGATGAGCTTATATCTCCATGTACATGCAAAGCATAAGCATCTTTTTTATCATAAAGAGCTTAATTTTTTATTCTGGAAATATCTTTCTGCACCTTACATTAGTGCAGAAAATAATCCTTTTTCATTCTCATACTAAAAATAGTGAATCTTTTTCTCTCATCCAAGCACACTGTAAAAGTGTTATTTTTTCCTGATTGTGAGAAATTAACAAATATTCCTACACACTTTTTCTGAAATTACTTTTACACTGGTAATTTTTCAGAAGACAAAGTACATGCATGAGTGCCTGTTTAATAGGTTTTAATGTGACTGTTTATGTGTGTATGACACACTGATAGCTGCATGTGGCATCTCATATGCAAATACCCTGAGGATTTCAAATGCAGCTTTGATTACAATGTTGCAACTTTGTTTTCAAAAACAATTCATATTTTTCTCTATGAAAAAATATTTATTTCTGTCTATTCACATACCTTTATAAAAGCCTAGTTTCATCTAGCAAACTTAGGAAATTCATTTTGGAAAATCAGTAACCTAGTATGTGTCTGTTGTCATGTTCTTAAAGTGGTTGCTCTTTCTATAGAGGCTATCATTCACATACAATTTGATGAAAATGTAATTTCTGTGACTCAACATTGTGATAAGAAATATAAAGGAGTTAACTAATAAAATAGCAATAAAATAATATTAAAAGTCAGGTTGGCTGGCATGCAGAAGGTTTGAGAGGCTATCTCTGTCCCCATAAAAGCAATGCTTACATATCGTCCTGTAATCCTGTGATCAGATGTGAGCTCTGAAATATCAGGCCCTGCACTCTATTAAGAAGCAAAGGCAAACGGCAAGACTCCTTTTTCAGGAGACAGCATTTGTAACACATATTTGACCCAATGTGGTAGGATCACAAGAAAAATATAGCACTACTGACATTGACTCAAGCATTTGTGAACAGTTTATCTGAAATGGATTCTCACAAAAGTCTGTACCCACATTCATCATTTACTCATCAGGGGCTAGCGTGGGAGTCTCAGTGAAAGAAAAAAAATCAACAAGAATGATTGACCCAGTTGTTCACCAAGTGCCTGGGCTAGGCTGAATGCTCAGAGAGTGTCCTGGACACATCATGCAGCTGATGCTACATGGGATAAGTGGTTTGCACTCATCACATAAGGAGCTCTAATAGGAAATCACATTGTCCAGGAATCTTGAATGTGATCGTGGACTGACCAAAGGACATATTTGAGGAGTAGAGGAAACATGCTGAAGGGGTCTCAGTAATAATAAATTACCAGAAAGTGAGAAGAAACATGCCTTGTTTATTGGTGAGTCCTGATGTACTGTAGGAAAGCACTGGAGATGGAAGGACACTGTATGGAGTCCCCTAAGACAAGTTCCAGAAACTGCTATCACAGGCAGGACAAACTGAGTTGGCCAAAGGGATAGATATTCCATACCACAGAACATCATGCCCAGTATGCAAACTGCTGGAGTTGGCTGAGAGGGGGCTGAGTGCTGCTGAGAAATGCGATAGAAACTGTCAGATGATGATACTTGTCACTAAGTACTTCTGATTATTACTGGCTTTTTTTAGGTCAGTTTTAGTTCCATTTGGGATATCATTTATGGCAAGAATTTACACGGAATATAGACTCTGATTAGCTCATAAGAGATCATATGCAATATGGTAAAAATCTTTAATAGTTGATATACTGCTGTTATGTTAAGGATTTTCTTGAAAATCTTTTCACCCTGATGTTCTATCTCTGTCCCATTACCATTCCCAAAGAAAATAAATTTAAGAATACCCTTTTTTCTTGAAAGGCCCTAAAAACCGAAGTAACACAAGGGTTCTTTTTCATATATTAAGCATAAAAAGTTAGAGGAATATTAAAAGATAGAAAACATGTACATTCATGCTTGCTTCCACAAAAAGACAATATTCCCTCATGAATTGCTTTTCTTTTGTTATCCTTACAGTGTGACAACTAAAGTCATTGTTTGCCAAGTTAGTCTATTTCTAAAATGACAAGCAATCAGCAATAGCAAAAAGATATCATACAGAGAGTGGCAAAACTACAAATCAGACAGCTACTGCTGATTAATTTTTCCCTAGATTTTCCTCAAGGTAGTCTGTGAGAAAAAAGGAAAAATATTCAAGGTCTTTCTATCATTCCTGTAGAGATCAAAAGAGTTAATAAATGAGTAAATAGAAATCAATAAATTTAATTATTTCTTGTATTGGTTTGCAAAATGCACTATTGTTTTCACTACTTGATTATCATTGATCTGTGAGAGAATAGGGGAAGGGAAAGAAGTAATCAACCAAGACAATTCCAGGCACAGTTTCTTTTCCTTTTTCAATCGGGCATTGCAGTTTCTGTGTGTCAAAGGATCATGCTTAAGAATTATACATTAACAATCTGACCTTGAAACTCTTAAATAAATATTATAGAAGAGAATATTTTGTGCTCAAATAGGGTTTGTTTTCCTTTGTAACATGCTTGGTGTCATTAGCAGCCTGTAGTATTAATCGCATAGATCAGATGTAAGACCTTAATGTTATTCTCAGAGAAATTGCTTTCTGAATGATATTTGGAACAAGCTTCAACTCCTAATTGTCTAGGAGGAGCTCTCAATCCAAGTATCCATTCATTCGCAGGTCCCAAATGATGAATATGCTAATGAAAAACAGAGAGAAGTGAATATAACTTGTCCTCACACAGATTTCATACCATCTTCACAAGCCTGTGCAGGGATAGAATAATGCTGATGTTCAGAATTAGCTAGTCTGCTTTAATACAAAAAAATTCTTCTCTTTTACTGTTTTAGCATTTCTTGGACTCTTCACAAAGCAGTCTGCCTTGTCCCTGAATTTACCCACAGCAGTTTATAATTAAATTAAATTATATAGCAGTTACATTTTAAAAGAGAAGATTAAAAATTATGTTTCTACAAAGAACTGAGACTTAACCCTTTCTTTAAATTTCTAGAAAAGCATTCCAGAAATTCTACTACTTCCCAGTAATGGTGGCCTACTACATGTTTTAGGTTGCCTGACCTGTTAGGACATATTCAATACGTGTAAATGGGAGCAAGAATCCTAATTCCTCATAAGAATTAGTCATCTGTGTTTCTAACACTAATGAAGGCATTGTTAAGTCACCTCTGATGGTGTTTATTTGGGTGTGTTATGCTGTGATGAGGTGCACTGTCATTCTGATATGACCAAAGATGGCAGATAAACAGTTACAAAACAAAATATATTTGCTTAATTCACAAGCTCCACACTGGTAGAGTTTGTCATGCAATCTGACTAAACTGCCAGGAGCTGGACTACCTAAACACACAGCTCTTCCCCAGAAAATATTCCCAGGGGACCAAAATAGGTTTCCATAAAAATTGTGATCTATTACCAAACAGATGTGTCAAGTCAACTTAGCAAATCTCTCAGGTCAAAGCCCTTTCAAAGATCTAAACATACTTGCCATTTTGAGTGCCTTCCCTAAGACAAAAAATGTAGTTCACTAAGTTAAAGAAAAGGAAATACTTGGCTTGAATTGTCCAAATAGCTGTAGATACATAGTTAGAGATACTAATTTGAGTTCTCCTACGCCAGGGTGTGTTCACACTCCTGCTACAGAAATCAGTTTTCAACCATAATCACTGAAATGAAGGGGCCATTCATGAAGTATGTTCAGAAACTAAAGAAATCAGGAATCAAAAAATAACATTAAGTCCTGGAGGGAGATGTGCTAATGAAAAACTTCAGGAATAAAAGAAAAACAATATATCGTGGGAGTTAAATCTTCACCTTCATTAAAAGCCTCCCTGTAGTGTGCCAAAATTTGTTTGATCTTGATAACAGGATTAAAAATTATTCTTGAAATATAAAAGCTAGTTATCTAGAACTACAGTAGACATCAGGAGAAATGAGTGATCATTTCACTCAAAAATATTCAGAAAAAATCTGAATAATTCTACTTTATTTCTTTGCTTATTGTAAAAATATGTAGAAATGAGACTATTACTAAATACATATCCTTTACTAAGGAAATAGCATCAGTTGATGAGGACCTCATATAACGTTAAAAATGCAGGAGGCTGTGCAACAGAAATTGAGTTGAGTTTCTAAATTTAGCAAACTATTTAAAGTCTTATCAAGTAATCATGTCTTCTTAATTCATTTCATAAATTCCTGTCACAAAATGGTGTTTTTTCCCAAATGATCTTGTCAGTACAGAGCAAAATTTACTAACAGTACTAAAATGATGAATGTTTTGAATACTGATCATTGCTTAATACTGAACTGCTTTCTGTTACGATCATGATTTAACAAGAGTCACGAAATCTTGTTAAAGGTCTCAGCGGTCTGCAAAGGCAAAGACTTAGAAGGTCACTGGAAACACTTTAATTATACATGGACATCTTCATTCCACTTAGACTTGAAGATAATATCTTCAGAAACTAAATAGAGCCTTAGGATCATACTGAGTTTCATATTAAAAACTCTGCTTTAAAAGCCCTATTCTAAATTTAACTTTCACCTTAATCAAATAATCAAATAAATACACCTACACAACTTTTAAGGTTTTTTTTTTTAAATTATATTCAGTAATCATCATACAATTAAAACATTATTTCAAAATCCTTTTACACAGTAGAAATATAAATTCACAGAATCACAGACTGGAAGAGATGGGAGCGCAGGTCTGAAGGTCATCTTTTCTAACCCTTGTGCTCAAGTAGGGCACTTAGAACTGGCTGCCCAGGAGCACATTTGGATGGCTTTTGAAAAATGTAATTACCACTCTGGGGAAAACGATTTCAGTGTTTGATCATCCTTAGAGCTAAAAGGCTGTTTCTTGATCGGATGGACCATCCTGTGTTTCATTTTGTGCCCATTGGCTCTCATCCTGTCACTGGGCATTAATGGAAAGAGCCTGGCTCATTTTTTGCAGCATCTTCAGGCATTTATATAGAATGAAGATCCTCCTGAGCTGTCCTTCTTCAGGAAGAAATCTCAGGTCTCTTAACTTTTCCTCATATGCTCCTGGTACTTAACCATTGTCATGGCTCTGTGCTGGACTCTCTTTAATATGTTCATGTCCTGTTCTGCAGTGCCTGGAACTGGACCTGGTGCTGCAGGTGTGACATCCTCAGTGCTGAGGCAGGAAAAGGATCATCTCCCTCAACCTGTGGGCAGCATTTCTAACACAGCCTCCTAGTATGATAGCTGTAGACTTCTCTGACAGGGGCACATTACTGGGTCCTCTTTGGTTTCCATGTTAACTTTGAGCATCTGCCTAAAATCTTCAAATTTTAATTACAGATGAATAGATGAAGCTATTAATAAAATGATTTTGACATAGTGTCCAAGTTGAATGAACGTTTGAATTATGATCAAATGACCATTAGAAGGAACATTTTAAAGCAGAGAAAAAATCTGTAAAAAAGTTTGCAGGAACTGCAATTTCCTACTGCTGCTTTACATGAGGTTTTTTAATCAGAGTAAGTGTGCGTGAAAAGTTTTAAGCCATTGCTATGTTTACTTTTTAATTTTCAATTTTTTAATTTGACATGATGTTATTATTCTTTTACCCTTTGCTTTATAGCAGTGACATTCTTTTGTTTTCCATTGTGGCTTTCTGATAATTTAGAAACTCTTTTCAGTGAATTATGAAAAAAAGATCAACCCTAAAGCAAGCAAGTCTCTAGCCTACTACTCTACTTCATAACAACTTTTAAAGCACTTTGTGGCATCTTCCTGCTTGCATATAAGCAATTTTTTTTTGTTTCTTTCTTATTTTTACTGAGTATGCAGATTTATTAATTGTTACTATCTGTCTGTCTCGAACATTTGTTTCATCTAACTTGAACTTACCCTATTTGAATAGGGTAAAGATTTCCTATTTAGTGTATTTTTACAAGTATTTTTCTTTATACAGAGAAAAAAATTAGGGTAAATTCTTTTGATCATGAATTTAACAAGCAGTGCTCATCAAAAATGTTTTCTCCCCATTCCTCCCTTTTGTAGACAAGCCCAAGTTACTTCTAGCTAGAAAGTGGGATCAAAAAGAATAAGATAACTGGAGAAAAACAGGAGCTAAATTAAACAAACAAACAAACAAACAAACAAACAAAAAATCAGATTTCCCAGTATTTCATTGAATATTTTAACTTTGAACACTGAACAGGAACATGGGATTTTATTTACAGAATAATCTGTGGAGGAATACCAAGTGAAAAAGTAATGTTACCAAGTATGTTATTTTTTCTTTCATTAAAAGCCCTTTGGGGATCGGAAAAGTCTTTTTTAATGTTGTTGATATGTTGTCCACAATGAAAACACAGCAGTCATTTTTAAATCTCCTTTTAATATGTGTATCAGGGTCTGTGATATCAAGTAAAAAAGCCATTGTAAGAGCAAAACATGCTGGCCATGCTTGTGTTAAACTTTCAATTTAAAAGGGACTTCTGCTGTAGAATTCTGCGGTCAAAGACAAGTGAATTGGCGCAGATCACCCAGCACAATAGGATCTTTTAATTCCCATACTAAACCTTGGGAAAATATGAAACAACTGCTACCTGATGGTTGATGCATTGAATAAATGCATCTGAAATTGTGTACAATATCTGGCAGTGACTTGTTCGGAAGCCACAGTGACCTACAGCCTGGTTTATCTGCCTGTCAAAAAGGATTGTTATTTAGTTCATCAAAGGCTCTGTAAGGCTTGATGAATACATATAATGATTCCTAGGAACTCCTAGGAGCTCTGAACATCCTTGTATAGAAGAGAAAAATGTTATTATGGATGACAATTTGAAGTGCAAGAAGGTCTTGTGCCAGAGCAGGGGAGTTACACCAAGAACAGACAAACCAGACTGGAAGCCAAAGTCAACTGTCACTTGATATTTTGGTGTCTGGACTTCATTGTCAGATACCTGATTCCCTGCTTTACCAGGATTACTGCTCTCTACCTTCCCCCGTCAGTCTCAGACCTCCTCTGTCCTTCAGGTGTCTTCCCCACACTAAATGATAAAAGATAGGAGCTGATGACATTCTCCCTTTGGGTTAAAACTCTTATTGTATTGTGTTAGGCAGAAAATATTTAATATGATTTCCATGAAAGAATTTCAGTGATATTTTGTCTAGATCTTTTGTTCCCAGGTCAAGCTGTTCCTGTTCCACTCCTCCCATTGCATGGAATAAAGCTTATTTGCCAAAGACCTATTGTGGCTTCTGCCCTATGTAAGAGATTTAAGCTTGCGCTCCATTTGCAATAAAAAGGGCTGAATAGAAGCAGAAGTGCCATCTTTGAAGAAGGATGAGCTATTTCTGAAGTCAGTGGGGGATATTAGAAGATTTCTTTGTAGGGAACTTCACATAAATTTCTTCTTCTTTACCCAGAGACACACTCGTTTCCAGCGAGTTAGCATTTCATTGTTGTGCAGTTGTTTAATGTTGCTTTCCTTTGACAAATGATACCTTTTCAACTAAATAAAACAAGTTAAAAATGAACTGAGTAACTTATTAGCTAATATCCATGCAAAATCTGCAAACCTGTGTATAGAAATAAAGCTAAAATAGTAGAAAATAACTCAGACAAGCTAAATAAGTGAAGCTGAAATTTACAGCAAAAGTTGTTCTGAGGGTGTCGTATATCATGACTGATATGCTATATGTTTATAAGCATATTTATTTAAATTGCTTCTGCTCTATAATTCATTTGACATGTGAGTCAAATCTTTGGGAAAACAAATGTCAAATTCTGTCTTCAGAAAGGCATGTTCAGTTCTTGCTTGTTTAATGAGAGCTGAACTTTCAGGGCAGTGTTACTTCCCAAGTGTTGTCTATGAAGCTGAAGTAGTGAAGTAATAGTGTCTCAGCGGAGGCTTTGTTCTTCTGAAAATTTCACATAAAATTCAGCTGGCGTAATTCAGAAGCTAAATCAAGCTAATAAAAGATATATATTTTGTATATAAAACAATAATAAAATATATATTTACATAAAAATACTTATTTTAAAGCAGCCAGGCTTACTTTCATCTTTTTGATTATTTGTTTTGAATACTGGGCCACAAGGGTATGTTCAATATTGCTGAACTGTATGACTATATTGGATTTTATAAATGTAAGCAAGGGCTCAGCCCTCAAACTAAAAAAAGAATCATACTAGGTTGGGCTATAAAAAAAGAGGTTAGTAAGATATTACATTTTTCATCATAACACCTCTTTTTGTTTTGAACTGCTGAACTTAGGAGTGAAAATGTCTCTGGAAAAACAGGTAGAATTATGTTTGGGTGGGAGAAAATATTTTAAGATCTTTGGGAAACTCTTCTGATAGACATGTAATGCTGGTGGATTTTCTCCTGTATAAATTGTATGACTGGAAGAAACCTTTAAATGTCAAGTTTGCCAACAGTCATTGAGACCACATTGGTCTTGAAGATTATCATTCTGTACAGAGGCAGCCTCACCAAGTGCGCTCCACTCCTGCACAGCTCCTGTGTGACAACCTCTCAGCAGGACTTTATTCTTCATCCCAAGGCAGTAAGCAGGAGGCTTGGACCTCCTTCACGGTCTCATCCTGCCAGAATTGTCAGGAGGCAAAAAGTTTATTCTACACTCTGAGTAACCTACTGCTGGCAGCATATGCTTAAGAGAGGAAACTGCTTGTTGGCATGAAGAGATAGAGACATGAGGATGAGGGAGACAAGAATGTGCTGAGATGGACAGAACTAGGTTTGGGCATTGAGGCTGGTATGTTGGGAAGCAATGGATAGCTAGCCAGGTCTGCAGGGGTAAAAGATGAGAGGAGAAAAGGGAGAAATATTGGAACAAATGGGATCCCTTTATCTTCTCAGAAATAAATGTAAAATATACAGATTTCATCAAATTGTTATGGCTACAGTCTTAAAACCAAGAAGTGGCACAGATCTTTCCTTTTTGAGTTATCATGAGACAAACATTGCATGGAGGAAAAAAGTATGTAGTATTGTGAATCAAAATATAAAACAATTTATATTTTATATGTTTATTTTTCTTTAAGTTCACTATTAGTCTCAGACTAGCCATAGGAATCTCAATATATCTCCTTTGTTCATTCACAGTAAGGGCAAGAAGGGGTGCCAAACAACCTGCTGGAAGAAAAGACAAGATTGTAATAAAATGTTAAAAGGAAAAAATAAATGAAAGAATAAGAAGTCATGGTGTCCAATAAACACTTATGAATCATTCACCACCAATACTACTTTATATTTCTTTTAGGTTTGATAGCTTCTAATTCTGAAAGCAGATTGTCCTTCAAAATTTCCTATTTCATTCTCCACAAGGAATGAGAAGTGTGGTGCCAACCAGTATTGTCATCACTTCAGTTCCTGAAAAGCAGTCAGGCATTTAAGAAACTTTTACTTTCATAAAATATGGCCATATTAGCTTCATCAGGTGTCAATGACCACCTAAATATTAACAGTTAATTAATTCAAGTCACTTCTCACTTCTATGAGTATAGATCACGTGGCATTTATAAAGGATTGTAAAAGTAGGAAGGCAGATGAAGCCTGAAAGCTCATAAACAGCCCTTTTGGAGAACTTCATAAGTTCAAAGAATGTTCTCAAATACTGAATTAGAACTTGGCATTAGCAAGGAGAGAGAGAGTCATTTGTTAAAAAATGCATGTCCCTTTTGCTTTCCCTTGACATTTATAGCATACAAAGTAATTGAAACCACAGTCAGGGTAGTTAGGGTAACTCTATAAACAGCAGTAGTTCAGCAGGTGGTTACAGTAGTAATTTGGAAATGAACAAAACTGACCTCTTCACTACTTTTTTTTAATGTGGGATTTTATTTTAATTTGTTTCAGAAAACTTCAAAGGGAATGCAAAAAAGCCTTTATGTAGTTTGTGAAATATAAAATTAATTCTCTTATCACCCAGATGCAGCCTTGATATGAGAGTAATGAATTCTTTAGAAATACAAAGAGATTAAATTTTCTTTATGTTTCTAATCAGAGACACTTCATTTAGGTAGCTTAGATCCACAGTTTTGGATTGTAAAAAACAAACAGCTTATGTATTCAGAAAGATCTTATAAAAAAACAAAACCCAAATGAGGTTTTCTTTTGAATCAGGAATGTAGGAGGATTCAATCTCAAACATTATATATCTCAGCAAACACCAGCAGCTCATTTAAACTCATTTTACAGCACACACAGCAGCACTTAGGTGCATGAAGCACTTTTCGAGACCTAACAGAAATATATCACCAGAAGGTAGGAGTACAGATTTTCTTCAATTCTGTAAAAATAAAGGCTTAGCAGGCATCTGTGAAAAAATTATTTAACACCCAAAATCTAATATTATTTTGGAAAGTTAAATCTGTAATTTTGAGTCTGAATCATAGTCTTGGTTTCTTTGACATCTTTATAGCACAAATCACTCTGAATACCTCTCCATAAATTCAGTGTCATTCAGCAAGTCATAAGAAATATGTCATAAACACCATATGAGAGATTCAAAGACTAAGAACAAGGAAGTCAAGAGACCTCTGTTCAGAAAGAGTAAAAATATTATGTCCAGTTGAAAGACTGCTCAAAATTTTGTAATCTCTGCCTGCTTTGCTCTAGACATCAAGCTTTGCTGTAAGTCTACATCCATACAGCATTCATAATTTAACTCCACTTATGCTATCAATGATATAACAGGTAAGAGTTAATAGTTGGAGAGAGTGGTCTTACCAATAATTTCAAATAGGTTTTTTAGTTGAATTTTTTGAGGGATTTTTTTTTCTAGTCACTGCCATTAATGTACTACCAAAGCCTTTTTCTCCTGTTCTGATATTTTTGTTTGTTTGATTGTTTTGGTTTGGTTTTTGGGACACTTTCTCTTCTGTTATTATCTGTATTTACAGTGATTTTTTCCTCTCTTCTCCCAGAGGAGAACTATCACTGATAAAATAATAAATCTCTGTATGGGCATATAATCACCTGGTTTTGACATTTCTGCTTCTGGATGTTTGTGATCCAATTGTTCTGGATTGAGATATACATCCTAAATTAATTGAACATAAAGTAAACAACAGTCTACCCTTCTTCCCAGTTTTGATATTTCTACTTACACTGTTAATTTGCAGCTGCAAGTGTAAGCTCTTGCTGTAATTTTGTCATTGTAGTTGTTTCTTCAGAAATCAATGTTGCTGCCATGATAAATAATAAAACCCTAACAAAGGTGATAAAAGTACAGGGCGTTTCCTCAGGTTTCAGGTTTCTCAGGTGAATATGCCTCTCTCTCTGTGTTTGCCTTGACAAATGTCATGAGTCCTAGAGTAAGTGAATTTCAATGAGATTTAGCTCTAGAAGTGTGAGGGAGGGGAGAATATTACCAAATGTTTTACAACAACATATGTTCGTTACTAATGGTGTTACTCAAAATCATAAATAATGAAAGAAATTGATACCATGAGTGCAGTTTGTCTACCGTGTCTCAATTATACAAGCACAGGGAATATATCAAGTTTATGGTATTCTGTAAATCTTTATTAAACACTATAAAAGGTTTACACTTTTGTAACAATATGCAAATAGACCATTTAATTTACTTACAGACCTATCAAAATAAAATCCCCATTGGGTATCTAGGCAGCAGTAAACAAAATCCTTTCAGGAGTTTGCTGCTGACCTTTTTATAACTGCTAAGCTTCCAGGTACTGCAGGGAATACAAAACTTGCTGCTGTAGCTTCTCTACAGCAGCAGAAAATGACAGATGATGTTTTGGAGTACTGTGTACTTTCTTATAGTATGGGTTAATTCATGATGGACATACTGTACATATTGTGAACATATTTTTTCTGAACTGGCAAGTGGGATAGGAGTTGTTCTAAAAAAGCTTCAGGAACTGAAGGTGCAGATTGCTCTCCGAATCTCCCACTGCAGTGTCATAGGTTCAGCTGAAGCGTAATTTCACAGATTATTCCCTACTTGTTTGGTGAATCAACTGATGAAAACTTTTTGTCCTCACAAGGAGCTTCAGGCAACTAAACACCAACTTTGTGAGGCATGCCACGGAATATTATCTGCCTTCCTTCTGAAAGGAGATTGAAAAACCAAACAAGAGCTGAATTCAAAAAAAGCTAAGGCATTTCATATCAGAAAAGGAAGTAATGTTTTGCTGGAAAAAAATAAAATCAGGACAATGTCAGAAAGACTATGCTAATAATTTGCAATATGTTTGTATTTTATCCAGTGACTGTTAATAATTTTCACTCTCAGAGAAGCATCCTACCCCAAAGCACACAGACATTACTGTTTCCCCTGCCTATATTTTAGACTGATTCAATTCAATATTTGCACCAATTTTAAGGGATGCTATTAAGAAGGCAGGCTGCAGATGCTTACTACTCGACGGTGTTTGTGGGCTGGTTGTAGAGAAGTTAAGTACAAAGTGGGAAGGCTGCATGGATATGAATTTCAAATAGGGGCATCTGAGAGATTAGTTAATCTCTCAGGATTCTGATAGAATCCTGAGAGATTCTCAGGATTAATTAATAGGATTCTGAGAGAGTAGTTAATCTGAATCACTCATTTCTAGACTGAGAGCTGTTTCTCTAGGCAAGCTGTTGTGAAATAGAAATTGAAATGTTGAAGGCCAAGACAGTGTTTTGTGTTGTGAGTCTTGTGAAGAGTGTGACACCTTTGACAACCTCTGAGTCAGATGCCTAACCCCAAAGAGACAGAACTGAATGCTTTCTATTTCTGACTGGGATACCTCAGAAGCACCAGTGTTTTACCTGTGTTATATTCTGTTTCTAATCCAATTCTAGTCATTCTTGACTAACCAAATCTCCACTGCAACCATCATCATTATCATGAATCAAAACTGAACAACATCATCCATGTTAGGTGTCTCAGTTTGTTACTCTAAAATGACAATTACTCTCTCTCTCGTCCAGCTAAAAAAATAGAGATGTGTAATACTATCGGCCTAATGCTTCAAATTAAATAGAGGTCTAAATTCTGAAGTGATTCCAGAATTGGTACATAGAGCACTTCAAGATGGAAGTGCTACAGAAATGGGAAGGATTATATCTACTGTCATTGAACAAGTAGATTCTGCTCCATTTATTGATGTATCTACGTTTATAATTTTTAATGCAGTTTCCCTCAATTACCTTATCCATGTGATAGAAATGTTTGTGGAAATAGATGGCAGACTGGAAAGTACTGCTTTATGTATTAATTAAGATTCATACAGTCTACACCCAGACTTTTAAATATGTAATTAAAAAAAGGAATTTGTTAATGGATAACTTTGCTTTCTCCTCTAAATATATCCAGGAACTATTATACCTTTGTTATTTACAATCCACTAGGAATACATAATTCATGCAACAGCATTTATTTTACCATTGCTGATAGCACATTGTTCCTCTTTAGTTGCACACAGCTCCATTTTGCATTTCAGGTTCTATGTCTTAATTTTTAGTCATTCATGGCTATTTTTACTCTTGAATGTGAGCTTATGTTTGTGAGTGCTTGTGTATGCATATAACAACATGATTTTTTTACAGTTTGTTTTTTCATTGGTTGTAGAAAATAACTTTTGGTCTCTGTGCAATACAGATATTTTATTTTCTTTAAATGCTGTTAAAGCATATATGTAAGCAACTCTGGAACAAAGGTGTATTGTGGGGATAAGAATGGCAATAATGTTTTACATTTAGATGAGATTTGTCAAAGCAGATCACAAGTTACATACTCATAAGATTAGTGATGAATTGCAGCTCCCTCTGAGCTGTGCACTTAAGGAAGATGGTTGGGAAGCAGTAGAGACTTGTATCAAAAACGTCACATATTTAAATAGTTTTGGGTTTTTAATTACTTCTATTGTATAGACTGTGTATTTTTTTTTTCTTTTCATTATTACTCAGACACACAGATGTTGGACTAACACTTCTGTGTTTTCCATCATTAAAAACCCTTTTCTTCTTCCAGCTGCATCAATTTAAAATCTATAGGTCTTCCTGTTGAAATATTCCTTTTCTTAAAAAGATTTACAGAATAAATAGGATTACTACATAATGAGAAAGAAAATATCATAATGTGAAGACACTACTGTAACTTGGAAAATTTTGGGAGAAGAGATAGCAGTCTGGGAATGCTAGAAATTTATGATTTTTTTTTATTCCAAAACTTAGTCCATATGTTTATGGTTGTGTCCTTTTTTGTTTGTTCATGGAGATTGTCCTATAGGAATACTTTGTATAATTGCATTATGATGATCAAAATGATACTATGAAAATTATGATTGAGTCACGAGTTTTTTCCTAAAAAAAGATTTCATTTCCTTTCAAGTTAATTGTTTTGATGAACAGGAAAAAACAACCATCCATTCAACCAACAAAAATTCCCCCCTAAAAATATGTGCTCTCAAAATAAGTTCAGATCGAGATTTGAGGTACCAATTAACAGATCCAATGAAATCCTGAGATGATATCACAGTATCACAGAATCAACTAGGTTGGAAAAGCCCTCTGAGATCATCAAGCCCAACCTATGACTGAACACCACTCCCTATCAAGTAGACCATGGTACTGAGTCCCACGTCCAGTCTTTCCTTAAATACCTCCATTGACTCCACCAGCTCCCTGAGCAGCCTATTCTGATGTCCAGTTACCCTTTCTGTGAAGAAGTTCCTTCTAATGTGCAACCTAAACCTCTCCTGGCAGAGCAAAACACCCTGTTCTCCTGCCCTGTTGCTAGTTACCTGGGAGAAGAAAGTGATAAAGTCCTCCCTGAGCCTTCCTTTTCTCCAGACTAAACAACCCCAGCTCCCTCAGCTTCTCTTCTGAGGACTTGTGCTCCAGACCCTTCATCAGCTTTGTCACCCCTCTCTGGACACGCTCCAGCACCTCAATGTATTCCTGAACTGAGGGTCCAGAACTGAACACAGTACTTGAGGCGCATATGGGCCTGTCTGTGTGCATCTGAGAGACCTGCAAGCTGGGCTAAGACTGTATGAATTAGATATTTAATTCTTTTGAAGGGTATGGGCAAGGGAAGGAAACATTATATGTAAACAATGGGGTTTGATACAGTTGCCCACTCCCAACACCAATGCGCACCTTTCATTTCAGAACATGGAGCTCATTCTCTAAATTTAGAGAGTAGCAAGATCATCTGGAATGCAGAAGCAATAAAGGAATTGGTCATATTTAATGGGATGTAGCTGAAATTTGGGCTCTTAGCCTATATTCTAATCATTCTTCACTCCAATTCAGTCTTAACCTAGCAGCTACTATCTTCAAGTGTCTTCAAATCTATTTCACCAAATGTAGGTATTTTTGTCTGCATTTTGTCTAGGCTTGCTACCATCTGTTGAAATAAACAGATACTTCTAGGTCACATTTTTCTGTTGTAAGCCTGGTGTTTAAAATAGATCAGATGATTCACACTCCAGACAGGTCCATTTCTCTTTATTGATTATAAAAGGAGCCTAAAGGTCTAATGTTAGGGAAAATGCAGTATATGCTTAGCTTCTTGGAACACTGGGTGGTGCCATGCAGACAGCACTCAGCAGACGCTGGGATAGTTCCTTTGTCTACCAAAGCAGATTCTAACTGTTCTGGAAACCAAAGAATCATATTACTGTAATCTCCTGACTACACTCTTTTACTGGCTGCTCTTCCCACATTTGGAGCTAATATTTGGCCTTGGCTTGGTAGCCACCTATAACTGCAGTGCTGTTAGGTAAATAGCCTCCAGTTTTCCCTTGCAGGTTCTCCAGCTGTTGGGAGAGATGCTGCCATTCATCCTGGACTGATTTTGGCTTCTGGTTTGCAGGTTCATATCTAGACCATCAGTGTAGGCATTCAAGCTTCTTTCACAAGAACCTTAGGCACCAAATCACTTTACACGCCAAGTAAGCTATCAAGGTGTCAGAAATCACCTGCACACCAAACTTAGGCCACAAAAACACACTGAAGTTGCATGGAAATGTCAGAAAGATCATTTTCCAAAGAAAACAGAGCTAGAAACTGCTGGCATAAATCTCTGTAGAGCACATGCCCAGAAACCATTGCAGAATAAACACAGCAGCCCAGCTGTCTCAGGACAGGATGACGAACAGCTGCAGGGTTAGAATGAAAGAGCTGCAGACGGAAAAGGTGAGGGAAAAGAAAAATGGATCTGCATTTACATACAGACATGCCAGATTCCCTTCTCCACTGCTGGCCACAACACACGCCTAAAGAATTTGTAGCAGTCCAGCACACACAAGCACGTCCTGCACCTCTCTTATGTGGTGATTACACAGTTGCTCTTGGAATTGATCAAATATCTTTGAATTACCTTGCCAACAAAGATATCTAGAAGCTGTGTCACCATTGTTATTTGCCTCCAACTCCATAAGCCTCTTTGGAACTTAAAGGGACATTAATTAGTTTTGGAAGTGATGAAGATTTATAAAATAAAACTATTTAAAACAAAATGTTTAGAATTCTATGAGTCAGTATTTTTGTCTTGATGGACCTGTGGTGAGGGGCTTATTCTTCAAGAACAGTGCTCATTCACCTTCCTATTCATGTTTGTGGAAAAAAAAAATCTGAATTGTATTTTCCATTCTTTGACATGCTTGTTATTTTCTTCTGTACTTTGGGTGATGAAATTTGGACTATGGCAGACTGTTATCTGAAACTGCAGTGCTAGGAAAATTCAAACTAAGGCAAAAAGACAAAACAATATTTATTTTTAAATGCATTGTTTTTAAAGCCTTCTTTGTAGGTATAAGTAGTTTCTCTTAGTACAAATCTTCAAGGCATAGTTTACTGTGATTTTCTTTTTCCTCAAGGAAAATACTTTTACCCTAATTTTTCAAGCTGTTTATTCAAAAGCTAATACTAAAGATATTACCATGTTAAACATTAGAGTCTAATAAGCATGGTGCATACCTGAGTAATATAGAAGGATTTAAGTTTGCTTTCTCAAAGTTAGATGGCAATTGAACAACATGTGTTAACCTGTAACATGACTCTAAGAACATGTTTTGACTTGGCAAAAAAAGATAGACATAGTACTAAGATGTATCAGGATAAATTTTAAAAAGTCTCATTGCAAAAAGAATACATCAGTTGACGAGGTAACTGCATAGGTACAGAGTGAGATGAAAGACACACTCCAGGAAGTTAATAAATGCATTTTAATATAAAGGATTAGATCAGTTTCCCCTAGAAAACTCCATGTGAGAATACATCCATCTTTCTTTAATACTTACAAAATAACAACTGAAAAAGCCACAATACTTCCTGCAAAATGCTTTTTTTTTATTTTTTAAAATCACATTTGCATTTGATAAGTTAATATTTGTTTAAAATACAAAACCCCTTTTTTTTTTCTAATAGATTTGGGTGTCTAATAATGAAATCTGTGACTTTTTACAAATCCTGGCAGTTTTGAAACAAATCATTATGAGATGGAATGACAACTCTTTTTTCTTAACAAACAGTTAAATATATCTTTGGTTGCTTGAATTTTTCTGATTTTATAATCACTGCTTCTTTCCTCTCTTGCTGAAGGTACATTTTTATTGCCAAGAAATTATCTCGTAATTATTTTTGAGAATTTACACACATTTAGTTGTTACACTTAATCCGCAGAATAATTTTGTAACTCCTGCTCTTGTTCTTCTACTTTTAAACACCTGATAAAAAACACTGTCAGGAACATTCTTCTGAACATGTTAGCTGTGATTAATTCACCACCTCCTCGCTTTTCTGTCTGAGAATTTCAGATGCTTTTTGACCATAGCACCATTTCACTTTGGGCTGATTTTCCATTACTGCCTTTATAGTCTTTTGGCATCAGGGATTTTCAGACCACCTTTATGCAGCACTGGAGAATGAGGGCAGTGGCGTGAATCCCTTGTTAGAGACTCACAGCTTTCCCATTCTAGTAACCCCAGGCTCCTCAGTGCTACTTCTCTCTAGTGTAAGCCTGCCCCTCACTGTTATTTGCAATTCCTATTGCCTCTCATGTACTAATTTATTTATTTTTTTTTCAGCAGCAATTTCATATTTATTCCTAGATCCTAGATAAAGAAAAAGTTATTAAGTAGTGTCAGATTGAATATCAGCTCCTCTGACAACATTCTCATTCAGTGATGAGCCTTCACTGACAGCTACTTTTGGAGACCCATCAATTCTTATTCTGTTTGGCATGTGCTTCATTTTGATTGAGTCTAAAGGTAATTTTTAAAAATCTGAATGTCAGATGGTTAAAGTAAAAGGTTTTACAGAATCTAAACATATTCAGTTTGCAGTGATATCTTTATATGTTAAATATGTAAGCCCATTAAAAAAAATAGGTTTGCCTGACAAGCTTTATTTTCATAAAGCCATTCTGACTAGTATTAATTACATTTATATTCTCTCATTCTTTTTTAACTGGTTATTATATTACCTCTTCTATTATTTCATCCAGATGGGCATCAGACTGAGCAGCCTGTTAATACCCTGGTTATCCTGCCTGCCCTTACTACAATCTGTCACATCGTAACGTTCTTCTTTTATTCTGGAATATTCCACATACCTGAAGAATATTAAAAATTAACATGTCTCTGATATTTTAAAGTTGAGTCTCATGTTTATGCTTAGCAGCTGTTAAAACCTCTTTGGTTTCTAGTAGGCTGGAATACAGTTCATCATCCCCTTAAGGTTAAATAAAACATACTATTTTTTTCCATGTGGTGCAGATGTATTTATCAATTGCATCTGCCAGCTCTGAATCAATTTTTAACAAATTTACCCTTTCCATTTAGTACACCTACAGCAATGCAGGATTATTATTTATCCATTCTTCTTTAAAGAATAACTTTTATTTGTGGTTAATCATCAGCAATGTGTTTAGTGTTTTGAACTTTTAATGAGCTTTCTACACTTCATGACTTTTAAACTTTTTTTCCTTCTACTTCCCAGTTGCTCCTTTCTATAAATTGCACTTTTTAATTACTTATATATTCCTTAGCATCATCAAATTAAGTTAAAATTTACAACAAAATTGCCTTTTTTGTCATTGTGCTTCTATATTTCTGGCTGTATTCAGTGTGGCTCCACAGAGACTGCTGCTTGGGAAGTATCATTTAGCAAATGGCAGAGAACAGGATGAAGATGTGTCAAGACTGACTTTGTGGAAAACATGATATCATTCAGATTTTTTAACCCATCAGCTAATTAAAATAAGTATCTTTGTCAGTCTAAGCCAATCATGTCATAACCTTTCTTATTTAAAGGACAATGTGCAAAAACAAGAAAAAGTCATTCTTCTTGATAGAATATTATGAGTAGTTGGTTCAAACTTGATTTTGTAATATATATTTCCCAATTATCTGGCATCTGAGAATCCTTGGTCCTTCAAGTGTTTATGAATAAATGACTACTGATTATTATTATTATTACTATTGATACTACTTTTATTACTGCTACTATTAATATTAATATTACTATTATTATTTAAGTCTTTATGTTTGAATGGCTGTAGAATTATCACCAAAGAAAGATCCACATTTTCAACAGATTATGTGTGAATATTATTGTAGGGAACCTGAAAAGCTGATATTGAATTGACTTCCTTATCTGCTCTGAACAACTCAAGTTCTATACACCCTGGAGTAATTTCAAGAAACAGTAAAACTCAATTTAAAGTGAAACACCAGCTGGATTCAAATTCAAAAATTCAATTGCTGTTTTACAGGGGAACAAATGTAAAAAAAAACCCCAACACAGGTCATTAAAAACTCTCAGTAGTTACATTTCAAAGCAGCTCCTATTAAAACCTTTGTTTTCCTGACCTGAAATGTCTGATTTCTTTTGAAGAGAAGAGATGCTCCAATTTAAACCTTCTTGTCTATTTATTCATGGGATTTTTTTTATATTTTGAAGGCTATAAAATTGCTTCTGAACTATGACATTTTCAATTATAAACTCCTGGTACAAACCATCAATAAGAATATCTCATCTGCCCATTTTATATATATTTTGAAGTTTCTCACTTGTTTCTGTTAGTAGTCCATGTACATACAAACAGAATACAAATGCACACATATGCATACACTATGTATATTCAGTAAAAGTACTCCAGACATATTAAGACAATTTCTCAAGTCCTGGCATACAACCTACCAGTCCAAGAAAATCCGACCTTAGATTTCAGCTTCTCTCTCCTGGATAATTCTTGTCTTTTCTCACCAGAAGTCCTATTTCACAGGAATTCATTTTTTGCAGTTTAGGAACTCATTAAATACAACTAAAAACATTGTTTAGATTTAAAATATCATTGTTTATAATTACAAAAATTTCCATTTACAAAGCTGCTTTCTTCCAGATTGATTCCAAAGCACTTTGAAAATTATGTCTAAAAGGAATTCTGGTATATTTCTGAGCAGAATGATTCAGCTCTTGATAGCAACTTAAACTACATAGTAAGTTACAGAGATGGAAAATTATTCATCACTTCTGTGAAAATAGGTGTTTTAAAAAATGACAAGTTTAGTTCAAACAACAGAACTTGTACACTGACACAGAAGTTTATGTAAAATTTCAAGTACCCAAGTCACTTGGGATAAAAATGTGTCAGCTTGAACTTCTCCTACCATAAATTTGAATCTTCCCCTGGGAACTTCTGTCATCTATCAAAACAAACCTGATCATGTTTAGAGGTTTATCATTCATAGAAGCTGTAATTTTTATGGGCTCATGAGCCTTCCTAAAAAGTTCAGGAAAGCCTGTTTTGACAAGAGTTTAAGTATCTTGACTGGTTGCACTTGTGTCATGAACCGCAGAATTGTCACAAATGCTCATTTTCACCCAGGCTAAGTCCCACAGACTCCTGCAGAATGTAGGTTCTGATCCTTTTATTTTTATTATCCTTTCTGATCCCCAGACTTGTAGGGGAACCAGTCCTCAGCATGTGCTCAGATATATACAGTACAGTAACAGCTAATATATAGAAGCAAATCCATTCATGATTAACAAATGAAATTGTAAATTCTAACTGCAAAATAAATAGGTTTTTCCTGGTCAGTGTTGCATCATGGATAGTTGCTATCAATTTTATTAATTTTTTGTTAATCTATTCAGTATATATTATCAAACAGGAAACATCATTAGTCTTAGAAAAGTGAGAAATGAGGATATATAAAACACTTGTTGCGCAGTTACAAAAGCTGCTAAGCACACAGGAAAGTTAGCAGATTCTTTTCATGGATGATTTACTCTTGTTAACTTGATGAAGTTATCTCAAAACCAAAACCACACAGGCTTTCTCAAGTTCAGGAAAGATGGAAGTGAATTACTATGATGGAAAATAAAATAAAAGTAATTAAAAAAAAAGTTTGAAACAGGAGAAAAGCTACAAAATAATCTTCATGAGGAACAAGGAAATAATTGCTCATGGTCTATAAAGCAAATTTCCTGACTGAAAGCTGTATAGCTGTCAGTTGCTATATAAAATTTCTTTAGTGTGTGGGCAACTGCAGCAAGTTTCTGCTTTGGATACAGGAAATCTTACCAAGATTTAATACTTGCACCTGTGAGTTTTAATGATGCTTTCAAGAGAGAAACCCTTGGTAGTGGAGACCAAAATGACATTAATCTAGTATTGTTTCTTTTTAAAGGGCATTTAAACATTGTGAAAAACTATAAAATTTGCATTTTCAGTTCCATCAGTCACTCCTCTAAATTTGCTAAACTTGGGAGTTCAGCCTCTTTGTTCCTCATTAACATCATGACTCCTATACAGAGACATGCTTGTATGCCTACTCAGAAAGACTGGAGCATACAGTCACAGACAAAGGAGAGAGCAGAAATCAGATTTTATGAAAGAAATTACGGTACAGACAATTTTGCACAGAGAACAGGCTGTAGGTGTCCTGAAGAAGTCCTGAAACAGCAAGGGTAATACAATTGATTTGCTAAGAATGTCTGGTTAATTTTTCACAAGGCGTAGAGTCCTCAAAAATCAATAACTTTCTGCTGTATCTTTATTCTTCTGAACAAACTGTGTCTGTCTAAGAAACTTGATTCCTAAGTGCAGTTTGGTCCATAAAACATTCACAGACATACACAGCAGAAAAGAAACACAAGCTTTCCCAAGCAGCAGTGACCATTTAACCCCAAGGTAGGACAAAGTGAATTATTCTTCTTTCATAGAGTATGGCCCTTGCACAGATGTGATTTCTCTTTTTCTCTTTAATGTTTTAATCTTCTTTTTTTTCTGTTGGCAGTACATAGGCATCTACCCAGAAATTCTTTTAAAATTTCCATTTCCCCTATGAATATTCCATTTAGTCTATCACATTTTAAATTTTTAAAGCAGTCAAAAGAAAGATGACTACTCTTACAAATGATACAAGCAGGAATGCACATGGTCTTTCTGCTAGAGTAGGCTAAGAAATACTCTTTGAAGAAGGGATAACACAGACAGAAGGATAACAAGATACAGAAACTGTGAGATATCAGTATAAAACCAAAGAATTTTACTTAGAGGAGACTGAGGCAAACTCCACCTTGAAAAACACTGTGAAACCTAGCTGTGCTATGTTAGCAACTAAATTAATCTTTCTGCATCTGATCTAATTATGTCCATCGATTATAGAACATCTAGGGAAATAAATCTCTTGAAATAATTATCTGCATTTACCTGTCTGAAACTAAACTATAAAAATATCTTTCTTTGAAAAGGTACTGACCATGACATGACTACACAACTGTATGACTCCTGACCTCAGTTACAATTTTCCAAGGGATTTAAATTTGTCTTTGCATCACACAGCTAGTTTACTCTGTGCTGAGCTGGTCTCCAGGAAGATTTTATATCATGCCAGATGGACATACAAAATAATCAAGACATGTCCTGAGCAGGAACTTCTTTAACTCATATAAAAGTTCATAGCCAACAGTTGCATCCTAAGCAGGAACCTTCTTTAAATGCATGAAAATCAGCTAGGCAACAGTCATTGCCATTCCTGTTCTTAGAGACAATTAAATGACTTTTGAAGAGCTGTGGTGGGTTGATGCTGGCTGGATGACCTGGAAGAGAAACCATTTTGAGGAGAGCCTTGAGCAACAACACAGCCTTGAACAGATCCATCAGGAAATAGCTCTGGGGCTTGTTCAGCCATGACCAGCCATGCAAAATATACTCTACGCTGCAGCTGGGGAGCAGGGCCTCACCTGCAGCCTCTGGCAAAAGACTACTGGAGAAACCCAGGGTCAACTGTTAGAATTTTGGAGCTGGGGTTATTGAGGATCAGAAAGCCACTCTACTCCAACAGAAAAAGAGATGCCAGCATGTCACCCTGGTTTTAAGGATTGTTTTAGGCCTTCTGATTTGTTTTTCATATTGGAGTCAGAATTTTTACTTTCTCACACTTTTTACTATAAACAATAGCTTTGTTTTCTTAACTGTCCTTTGTTATTTTCATATTTTTAGGTAGGAGGAGAAAATTGATTGACAGTTGTCTTGACCAATGTGGTTTGGGAAGTGGGATTTCATCCTCCATTCCACAGGCACATTTAGAAATGTATAAAATTGAGTTTTGTAAATAAACTCGAAGCTTTTTCTGCTTTGTTCATCACCGTGCCCTCGTGAAGTTATTTTGCGTCATGTTGCAGCACCAGCAGGTTATAAGGGGGTTCAAGCCACCTCAGAAGTTGTTGGGACAGAAGAGTGTCTCCTCTTGGCACCACAACTGTCCATTCTGCACTGAAAGGAGACATCCCCTCAACACATCACACAACCAGTGCAATATAGTGCAATATCAGTGGGTAGCACTGATTAGATGAGCCTGAGTGGGAACCCCCAGTTTCCCAGGAATCCTGGAAGAGACTGGCCAGAAGGCAGATATTTTCGAGCATTGCCTGCAAAGGTGACTTGTGCCAAGAAACACCTCAAAAGAGGTTATGCTCTACTTAATGATGGATCTTTCCGTGTGGTAGGAAATCATTGGTGGTGGAAAGCTGATGTGTGGAATCCCACACAATGAAGCTGTTGAAGGGGAAGGCAAGTCAAGCCAATTTGTAGAAGTGAAAGCACTCCAGCTAGTGCTAGAGACTGCTGAACAAGATAAGTGGCCTGTACTTTATCTCTCCACTGACTCCTGGACGATGGCTTGCCCTGTGGTGGTGGCTGCAGCAATGATAGAAAACCAATTGGCAATGCAAAGCTAAAGTCATCTGGGCTGCTGCATTGTGGCAGGACATCCCTGCACAGGTAGAAAACATGACTCTGAAAGTACATAATGGAGATGCTCACATGGCCAAAAGAAGGTACTGAAGAATATCCAAACAATGAACAGGTAGACAAGATTGCCAAGACTAGAATAACTAAGGTAGACTATCACTGAGAGGGAAAGGCTCTTTATAGCCTGATGAGTCCATGAAACATCAGGACATCTGATATGGTGAGGCTTGGCAAATTGACTACATTAGACCACTCCTCCATGTCAAGAAAAGAGCCCATGAAATGGGAAAATAATATCTATCAGTGAAAGGATGGGGGATGTAGTTAATGAAAATGTATGTTTGGTATAGAGATCGTTTAAGGAGTTTAAGTTGTAAGTGTGGGTAAGAAGGGATTGCTGTAATGAGAACTGTTGGAAGATATATAAATTATGTGGAATCTGAGTATGATACAAAATGGTATGCAATAAGACTATGGATTGTATTGGGTCTGGCTGAACTGGAGTTCATTTTCCCATAGAGCCTTCACAGTACTGTGCTTGCATTGGTAGCTGGAAAGGTGTTGACAAAATATGTTTTAGCTACAGATGAGCAGTGCTGTCACAACATCAGGGCTGTCTCTCTCACATTCCCACTCCCCTCAAGGTGCTGGAGTGTGCAAGATCCTGGAAAGGGACACAACCTGCCCAGCTGACCCAAATTAACCACAGAGATATTCTACACTGTATGATTTCAGCTCAGGTATAAAAGGTAAGGGAAAGAGGAGGAATGGGATAAGTGGATTATTTTTCATTTTGCAGTATTTGCCTTTTGAAGCCACTGCAGGTGTGCTGAAGCTCTGCTTCCTGGGAACTCTGTGCGCATCGCTCACTGATGGGAAGATTAATTTTTTCCCCTTTGTTCCTGTGCAGGCAAACTTTTGGGGTTATTATTTTTTTGTTTTTCACTTTAGTAAACTGCCTTATCTCGACCAACTAGTTGTTTACCATCTTATTTTCTTTTCTTTGTCCCAGTGGAGAGTGATACTGTGGCTTGGTGGGCACCTGCTGTCTAGCCAAGTCAATCCACTACAACAGCACTCACCTCTCCTCCTTAATCTGCCAGTCCTTTCCACCTGAGTCAGTCAAGTACAGGCAATGAGTAAAACTGGGACATGGGACAACTTCACAAAAACTAAACCAATTTTATACAATAATTTTGGCATCTTTCCCCTTCAAAAATCGTATTTTAAGTGTTTTGCAGACATTCACTCAGATTTGGCTACTTTTGTTATAGAAAGACTATTTAGAAGGTCTGTAAGCAATTTGTTGTGACAATAAGGAAGGAAGGAGAATCAGTTAATTAGAACTAAAATAACAACTACTCCTCCAGACACTGTGCAATGAAGTATGTGACTGGGATGCAAACCTGCAGTAGTGGATATCACCTTGAGTACTGTTATTTAATTGTCATGTCTTCACAGGCACAAACACATCCTTACAGGTAGATGCAAGGCATATTACAACGTACATTAAAGTTTGGGTGTAGAGTCAAAGGTCTATGTAGCTACAACAACCTTGGAGAATGTAAAACAATTATAAACTCCAGTGGATTATTTTTTTTCTCACAGAATCAATGACCAAAAGGGTGTTAAAACTAGGATTAATCCTCACACTTTCCTGTCACAAAATTATTTCTGATGAAACACTGCAGCAGTGAAGACAAGTAACTTTTTCAGCAGAGATTACTCTGGTTACAGAAATTTCCATTATTGTAGGCATCTGGCCATATTGTTGGTCAGAAATTATTTTTAGAAAATAAATCTCTAGATTCTAAACTATGTAGTTTTATTTTTTCTTGTTAATTCAGTGTAGTACTACTTGAGTTTTGGTGGGGATTCTTTTGTTTGTTTTGATTTTTTCAGGAAACTTATGGAAGCATGCAGGAGAAAAAAACCCACAACATTAATTTAGTATTGGCTATATATTTCTTTTTCTTGGATCCTAATTTTTCAAATTTTACTTCATAGATTTTAATGACTTTTAAAAAATTCTCTGTGTATGTGTTACAGAGAAATATGGCCTTATAGCTCATCACCTCCAATACATATAGTTATCCTTCTCAGGCAGTATCTCAAGGGCAAACTATAACTGTTAGGGAGCAGGAGTGTGCATGAGCATTGAAGTATATCAGTATCCGACTGGAGTACATTTGTGTATAAGTCAATTCTATAAGACTGCAAAAGTTGCTCAAAATATTACAATAGATTTTCTTATGAGTTATCTACAATCACCTAAATGTGCTATAATTTAAGCTACACTGGGAAACATCCTTTCTTAAAGTTTCACAGTGTTCCAATCCCTATCCTTGCACAGGACACTAAACTGACTTGGCATTCTACTGCAATTATTAGAGAAGAGCTCTCCCACTGATAAACCATTCTGACAAATTTTTATTTTGTCTTACAGGAACTAACATTCCATGACAGTTTCTAATTCTGGTGCTTCAGACAAGTGTAAGATATTTTACTGATTGTGGAAAAAATGATGGAGGCAGCTTGATAGTCATTCCCTGTGGAATTAAATGAATAAGGTCTTAGTTATCTAATTTCTCCAGGAAATGATCCCTAGCATCCACAGACCTGCAATAAGGATGAATTTGGGTTTAGGATTGAATTGTCATAAATTTACCTTAAGTTTCTAGATGGAATGAAACCAAGGCCAGACAACATCTACAAAATTTCCTTGCTTTCATGTCAAGTCCTTAAACTATCTGTGGTTTTCACAAGAGCACACACATTGGCCTGGGATTAGCAAAAAGTGCATCTGCGTTTTTGCCCTTTTATACTTTCTGCTGCATTTTATTCTTAGAGCAAAATTCATGTTATGTTAGGGTTACATTACAAGAATTTTGCAGTAATCTACTAAAAATAACTAAAGTATATATGTATATAAATGCAAAGTATGGTACTTTTATTACTGTATGTATTTTTTTTCTATGCTTTTTTCCAAGTACCATTTGAAATTTCTCACTGCATGAAAAATTGTGTCTTGGAATTTCAAATACAAGACAAAAAAGCATTTTCAAACTCTAATTGTCCATAACCATTGTCATTGAACAAAGACAAAGCTAGTTTTTAAGCCATGTTCTATAATAACAAGAGGAATGATAATAACACATGATGAATGCATAAGTAAAATGCCAACGACTGGAAGATTAAGGTTTTCTCTTGACTTTATGGACCACATTTCACAGCTGGTATTTCAGCAGAAGCATGCTTTGTGCAAAAACTTGTTGCCAAGGAAAATATTTTATTTTAAAAGCTTTTTTTTTTCTTTATTGGTTGTTTGTTTCAGAGTACTGAAGGGCTTATGGAGAATATTTCAGTTTAAAGCGTATAAAAAAAGAAACTGATTCCTTTAACAGACTTGCTCAATTCATCTTTTTCTTTCCTCAAGTAAACTGATTTTATTTTCTAAAAGCACATTGGGTGGAGAGGCACATGGGTGTAGAAGCTGAAGGACGTGGAAAAGTTCAACTTCTGTTATTCATGCCCAGACTGATCAAAGTTCAGTACACCCTGGGACTTGAAAATCAATAGCCCCCCTTCTTCTTCCATCCTTCCTTCCATCTCCTTCCCTGATGCTCTCCTTTCCAAGTTCCATTTAGAAATTTCCAGATGAAGTGAGAGTTAATGTGATTGTAAAGGACAGCTACATGTATTATTATCTGAGGAACAACAGAAACAATTAATGGGAGTGAAAAAGCTGGTCCAGGGATATTCGACTTGAGCTAAATGCTGAGACAAAAAAGAGAAATATACTCCAAATTCGGTGATGCATAAAATACTGACCAAGAATATAATGCTAAAAGTGGTTTAGATTATTACCTCTTATAAATCAAGCTAGTCTTCATGAGCCTCAACTTTGTACAGTTTCCATAAAAAATACTGAATAAACTATACAAGAATATTAGTTTACTATTATTATTGCAATGTTTCTAAAATGCAACCTACTCTTGCTTTTATTACACTTCTAGATCAGAAAAAGTGAAAAGTTTTTTTTTTTATTTGCAGCACCCAGCCTTGTAAGAGATGAGCTATACAGACCCCCAACCTTCAGATATATATTAATATATTACAGTTAATAACTATACTGATAAAAATGGTGTTCATGAAGCTAAGGCCTGAATATTAGCACTATTGTGCAGAGAGAGGTCATTCAGAGTTCTCCATAGCCCTTTTCACTGCACCTTAATCCGTACTTAATCCCCTGGCTATTATGGGCCCTCAGTTTTCACACATTGCTTTGCCAACATACATCAATCCTGGCCTGTGAAGTATCCCCTGTTATTCCTGTTCCACACCTTTCTTTAGGAGAAAAATATATATCATTCTTAATGGTACAATGAAATCTGTAATGTGGATAAACTGCACCCAGGAGATCAAATTGAAGCCATTAAAATTATTTTCACTAGGGGTCCTGATGCAGAATTGAAACACTAATCTCCAGACATAAAGGGCATCTAGCTGTTTTACCACTTCAGTCCCCAATTTTAGTTTAATTTTATTATTTGTTTGCTCTGTAACTTTCATCTATATTCTAGACCCTTGAGCATTCAGATGATCTTGGCAACATACCTGTATCAACCATACTGTGTCTGACTGATATCTCTGAAGTGCTCAGAGCATAACTTCATTATCCAAACCGGAATTAGCTGACTTTTTGTAGCTTAGATTGTATTGATATGAAATAGGCTATTATACTGTAGTAATACAGTATTTTAAAACCTTGTGGAAGGGACACAATGCTTGCTAGCTTTGTATTGATTTCTCCAAGCAGGAATTATGATCAAAAACTAATTTCAACCCACATTAAGTTTCTCTAAGATTGAATAAAACGTTCTATTAGTTCAATTACTACACACCAAAGAGTGAGATAGCATTAAAAGAACAGCAGCTTGTTCAGAGTGGTTTCTAGATCCCTGAGATTCTCTTAAGAACAGCTTCTAGGACTTACAACAATTCAAGAAAACCTCAAAGCTTGGGGTATCACTTTAAAATTATTTTTCTCCTTATAGTTAGTAACTTTGATTTTAATTTCTTCTTGTCAATGGAATAGTTGGAAGAATACAGATATACGTGCTCTTCTTTGCATCTCTTTATGGTTTCTTCTCCATAGAAATAAAGAGATTTTAAATATTTGGAATATATAAATTAGAGCGGCAATTAAAAGAAAAAAATGTCATTTTTCTTATGGTTGAAGTCTGGCAATGAATTCAATGACTTCACTATATCCTAAAGGGATTCTGAGTGTGAAGAACAACACTTCTGGAAACAGATTTTGAAACATTGCATAAATCATGGTCTCTTGAAATAGTGGATGTAAACTGTTTTGATGGTTCACTGAAAAATCTTTCAGTGGCCATTTGGTACAAGAAATGTTATTTTCTTCCCTTTCTATTTGTCTTGGATGAAACATGTAAGGACTGAGACATTGATTAGTGATTTGGGAGAACTTGCAAGAAGAAAGCAAAAAGGAGAAAAGGTATAGCAAAGGAACTGCTGTTTCATAGCTTGTTCAAGAAACAAGCTATGATCCATTTGCCTTTGTCATTTTTCCATCAGTTATTTTCAGATATCTGCAATAGCATGATCTTATTGTCAAAAAATATCAGTACATAAAGTATTGCATGTGGGTATGGGTACAAATCCTGTAATGACTAAAAGAGTTGCTTTTGGTATAGAAATGTTTGGGATAAATTCTACAATTTTGTGCTTGTAATTGTATCACAAAAGATACACTGAATGTAAAATATTTCCTCAATAAATTTCTCCTTTGAACCAAATAAATTTATTCTTCTGAAGCATAAATACTCAGAGTATCCAGAGGTATCCAGAGAATCAAAACCCAGAGTTTTGATTCCTACTGTAAAAAAGGATACTGCTAGTCAGAACATGCCATTTTTTCATAAATAGCATTTTAATTCCACAGGTTTCAACAAGTCACATCTCTTTTCCAGTCTTTGGATGAATTAAAGTTGCATCTACAGAAAGATTATGTGCATCATCTAAATCCTACATACAAAAATGCTCATGTTCTTAACTATGCTTCAGATCTTGCTGTTCCCTACATTTCCTTGCAGAGGGTAAGTGGAGAGGGAGGTACTGATTACCTCCCTGGGATCCAGTGATGAGACATATGGGAATGGTTCAAAGTGTCACCAGTTGAAATTAAAACTGGACATAAGGAACCATTGCTTTCCCCAGAGGGTGGTCAAACCCGGAAACAGGATTGCTAGAGAGGTGACAAACCTGTTTAAAACACATGGATGATGCCCTTCACAGCACTTTCAACTTTTGGTCAGCCCTGAATTAGTCAGGCAGTTTGATTAGATGATGGTTACAAGACCCTTTCAATTGAAATAGTCAAGTCTAGTCTTTTCTATAGATCTGTTGGTAGTGTTCAGAATTAATCCATATTTCTTTAACTATTAAAAACATGTTAATGTGAATGAAATTCTTTATGTATATTATTGACCGAAGCTCTCTAGTTTACTTATGTACATAAAAGTTACAGGCTCAAAAAGAATCAAAACAAGTTTTTTATATCACCTATCAAACAACTCATTCTTTCTTTCCTAGGGTCATAAGATGCATCTTCAGCTGGAGAATGGAGAATACTTGTGGTGTCTTTTTGAAGGAAACTTAATGGATGAAAGCTGAACAAGAGAAATAAAAGTACTTTAAAAACCCAAGCCAAATAACCTACAAACATCCCCAACTAATAAAAACACCAACAAAGCTTCACCCTACGAGCCAAGAAACCACACACCAGTTTATAGAAATCACTGTGATGGGGGAAAGCTATTGAGCAAGTTAACTGTGAAGTTGTTATCACAGCTCCTTGTGCTATTTCAAGTCTACTTTCTATACAATTGCTGCTACTGAACTGATCCATGGGAAAAGAGGGAACAGGCCAGAAGAGACCACTGCAGAATCTAATCGGACTACCTCTCCACTTGATATGCAATTCTACATTGATATTCCTTGACACAGACCCTTGTGCACTATTTACTGAACTGAGAGGAAAGTAGCATTACTCTGAGGACCTGGAAATTTTAGGAGGGACTGAAATTAATATATTTAAGATACTAATTAGGAGTTTGTAGTCACGAAAGAATAGGAAAAATAGTGAGCCCTCTGTAGGCAATGTAATGTGACATTATGAATTACATGTATAAGACACTATGAAATAATTACCTGCTTTTATGAGAATTGAATTCACTGACCTTGGAGGTCCTTGTGAGTCCTTGTAAGTCTTGTGAGTCTATATTTCATGTCTGTCTTTTTGATCACAACAGTGGGAAGGGTCCTCCTGCCTTTGGCCCTTGTCTGAGACCAGAACTCAATTAATCTTCATTACAAAATCATTTAACCCTATCATTTGATTTCTTTTTTCTTTTTTCTCTTTTATCTTCCTCTTTTTTAAAATTTGTGATTTAAAAAATATTTTAAAACAATTCCATGTTTTTCACACAAGTTTTTCATGTTTTTCAAATCAAAGTAAAATTTAATTTCATTTGAGTGAAGTCTAAACTCATAGAAAAAGGAGATTCAGAATCAGACATAAGATATTTCTTCATCCCTGATTTTAACACAAGATAATATGATAACTGGTCAGCACTTGGCAAATCTAGAAATTTTGTTGTACAGCTGTGCATTTTAACCAAGTTTGAGACACAAAAGTAATACTAGATGACAGAATGATTTCACATATTAACTTTGCTATGTCGTGTTGGTAGCACGGTAGCAGCTAAGTAAATATGGATGCTTAATGGAGTATACTGTTAGAGCATTGTATATCAAATTAATGGCCCTGTTTATAACTTGCATTAAATTTTCCATCATCTTGTTTTAAGACTGGAGGCTATTTTTTTAAGTTGATATGAAGCGTTATTTTTTTCACCTTCGTCTCTCAGTACCAAGATTAAACACCACATTCTAAGCTGGCATTAATTGCTATCACTCTTCTGAAGGCAATGAAGCAATTCAAATTTACACTAACTGAAGATTTGGCCAAATAAAATGAAGTTACTGATCTCAAAAGGGAAGTATGTACACAGTTTCTCTGACTAAAGCTATAGTTGGGACTGTGGGAACATTTTAGGATTTAGGCAAAGGTGACTTATTTGTACAACTAATTTCTGTATTTGGGAAATTTTATTTCCTTTTTAGGGGAAACAATTCCTGTTGGATCATACACAGGTTGCCAGCCTGTAAAAGATAGGATACAAGTAATTATAAATGAGCCACTTTTGTATTCTGGCAGTAAAAAGGAAAAGAAAGCAAAACCAAAAAATGACCAGCCAAAAAAACCACAAAAAGAACCCCACTCCTCAGTTTTAAGGTTGAGAAAAGTGTCTATTCGTGTACAGTATTCACATTATATATTAACCTAAATATCCATGTCTAGGACAAATACAATTTAATAATTCATAATATCATACTATGACATTACCTGTAAAGTTCTGCATAGTTCCCAACTGCAAAGTTCTAGGCATCAGCACTGGAAATACAATGTACTGTCAGTGATAAACTCTATTTCTTAAGTGATTGAAAAAGCATATGAGAATAGTTCTGGACTCTTACATGACTTCATAGAGTTTCTCCCTTCACAGAACAACTTTACTAAATAATAAAAATGGGCTTATAAGCCTTGAATGATGACATGAAATCCCACAGTCATTTGTCTACAATTAAACAATGTGACCTTTACATAAACTTGAACTCCTGACAGTCACAGTGACTGCAGATCAGTTTACACTGTGCTGTAGTAGCAGATGTTTGCAATTGTATTTGTTCCACCACCTCTCTAATGATGTGCAATTGTCTTGAGGGAAAAAGGAAAAGCCAGCTTAATTTAAGGATCGAAAAAGTGTTTGTTTGAGCAAATTAAAAGAAGATAGACAAAGCAGACAGTATGAGATCTCTAAATAAGGCAAACCTTTAGGGATGAATTAGTTTGACTATATCTTTCATTAAGCTTACAGAAAAATGGAGCTGCCAAAAGTACATAATAATATGAATGAGTGTATCTCTTCATGTTTTGCGGTTTCATCTCAATCAATATTAGCTTAATATTAACTCAACATTAGCTATTCCTAAATGTATTTCAGATTCACTTCCCTGCAATGAAAGATGCTTTCATTTTCTGCTTCACATAGCACAAAGGGATGCATTTGCATCATACCTTCCTCATTTCACCTCACATTCCAACACTGTTATTATTTTGGTGACATATCATCCTGTTTCCAGTGATATACAGCCCATAATCTGGCTCATGGGCCAGAAGGAAAGGAAAATACATCAAGTTAACAGCAATTTTGTTACTGACTTATAAGAAATGAAAGAAATGAGGTCAAAAGTAAAAAGAAAACATTCTTAAAATACTTAGTATTTTTTGAATTTATTATTTTTGAAAATTCGTTTCAACAGGAAATAATTTGCTGTATGATGTAGTAAAATATCTCTTTGTACAGTTATACTTTGAAATAATTTAAATTTAGTACTTTTAGATTGGTATTTCATTTGCCCCCTTTCCCCCTTATTTCCCTCTGTTATATTAGGACTGTTTGGAAAGCAGATTAATAACTCAATGCATCCTCATATATTTTAATCTCTTATCAAGGTGTAACCCAGCATTTGTTGGTATTAATGTTAAAAGAAAAAATGCCCACTTTTTAAACAGAGATGTTTCTTTTCCAGAAAGTCTTAGAACCACAGCAGAAACAAAGTTAACTAACAAAAGAGAACATTGAAAACAGACAATCTATTTTCCAAGCCTCACAAATCCAAGAGCCCTCTCTACCTTCTTTTCACTGTAGAGCATAAAACTGCAAAGCAGCAAATGCCATAAATTCCTCACAGCAGCATTTCACTTACTTGATATTCTGAGGACTGGAAATTCCACATGAATCTTTCCAGTACTCAGAAATGGTTCCTTCTGCAATTTCTTGGTGGGAATTTGCTGTCAACTTTTTTTTTTTTTTAATTTTTTTTTAAATTATTATTGTTATTTTTTACCAAAAAATCAAACCCATGTTTAAGGAAGAACAGGTGTTGGCAAGATTTTCAAATCCAAAAACAGTTGATGCACTTTCTGAGCTTGTACCTCTACCAAGTGGTCTACATAACTCCTTCCCACCCCCACCTCCAAGACATGAATATACTTAAAAGTATGCATGCATGCACAAACACAGACACACACTCACATACAAATCTATAGTGTTTCAGTTATCATTCTTTAAGTCTTTTTTAGATATTGTGTTCCAGATAGAAAAAGCTATGAAACAGTAGTTTTGCTAGGCCACTCCAGACATGGAATTTGAATCAGGCCACCAAGCAAAAGCATCATCTCCTCTGTTTCATTTCAACATCTCTACAATAACTAAATTACTCTTTCAAAAGAATCTCATATGCTAAATACATTTAATATATGAAAACAAAAAAATTGAATAACTTAATGTGCCACAGAAAATAATGTTGGCAATGGAATAGCCTCCTAGAACAGCAGGCACTGACAGAAAATGCCACAGTTATACTAGGAAGTGGGTTTCACTGTCTGCTACATGGAAAAAGTCTACAATGTCATTGCCATTCTAACCAGGGAAAGGGAAAATGGTAAGATGGGACTTTTTCCTAACTGCATATCTGGAAATAGGTCTAACTCTGACATATTATCAGCTTAAGAAAAGTAGACCTAACCACAGTATAATATAACATAACGAGCAAATCACACCAATCAGTCCAGCTAAAATATTTCATTACTAGTAGAGTCACAGAAGTCTCTTACCTATGGACTGGTTGGGGTTCTTGAAATACCTACAGCACAGTGTTTAAGACTCAGGGTAAACATTTCTTGCACTTTAGCTCATTTACAAAAACAGCCTTCTCCAACAATAATAAGTCATCAAAGACATCAATTTCTTCTTTCAGTGGCAAAACAGAGTCCTTTTTCCAGTAACACATAATTCAATACATTGATAAAGCTGATCCAATGTATTTGATTTTTTACCTGTGCCAAACTTGAACAGATCATTTATAAAGTGATGGTTATAAGAAAGGACATCACATACTCATTTGTCTTTACACTGTTTGAACATTCGGGTGTTGTACTGAGTTCATGAATAGCCAGGCATTTCCTCACAATGTGCATTGTGCGTGTTAAGGTATTAAACCATGACAATGCATAAATATGACTGAACAGTTGAGTTGACTCTTAGGTGACATGTTAAGTAGGACTGGTCAGAGAATAAAGTTTTCTGTGACGTTTACACCTCTAGTTACCATTGAACTACCAGACCTATCAATAAGAAAAGAAGGCCCCACAGCTGCAAGGTATGCTATTGCTCTTGATGGGTATTAACTTTCTTCATATTTAAGGGCAACAAATTACTCAAAGTCCATATTCTCATCAGGCTGATCTAATCTCTACAATTTAGACTTGTGGATACTGATATGCAAAAAGAAAAAAAAAAAAACTCCTCTTTTGGCTCAAGGTGTTCATCTGCCATCTGGAACAACTTCCCAATCTCATCCATTATGTAAATGAGATGTAGTATTCATTATGTTTCATCTACTGATACTAATACATTAATGTGGATCTTACAGCTTAAATCCCTGAGAAGGAATTGGCTTCACATCATTCACTGGTTTGAGATCACATCCCATTACCTTTAATGGCCCTGTGGCATCTAAGGTCACTTGATTTTTAATAAAGCAGATTTCTGTGATGTCAGTAAAATGGTAGCTACCCCTTCCATTTCCTTATCTTTCCTTTTCTCTTCCCCAGAAATTATAGTATTTCAGAGTATTGTGTACTTTATTTCTTCTACAAAACTAGTTTCTTCATTTACCCTCATGTCTTTTTAGTATTTCAGAATAAAATAGATGAAAAGGTTGTTTCTCTATCCTTAGGACAAAGAAGGGGGTGAAAGTGTCAGGGAAATTGTTTACAGAATTAGTAAGGACATATAGACTGGAGCTGAAAACCAGTTCTGTTCAATGTTTCTTTGATTTTTGATATGTTAAATGAGACAAATTCAATCTGGTAATGTGATACCTGAGTAAACAGCCCTTAGTCACTCAAGTGTGTAAGTTGAAATCAATGTGTAAATAAGTGTTATAGCTATGTTCTTGAAAGACATAGTTTGAAAATGTTGCCAACTCAGTCAGTCATATTTATAGCCATGAAGTACCATCCAGGATTGAGCCTTGACAGAATAGGACAGCACATTTTGGTGGAAACAGCAAGAATATTCAATTCCAGTACCATTTACCTTTTAAATGAAAACTTACTAGATGCCAGGGATTTAACATGCTTGCTCAATATTCCAAATCACTATAGTGTAAAAGAAGAAAGAAAAGTATGAAGCGCAATTAAGATCTGTCATTTAGCATGGATAATTTAAATATGATTCTTCTGTATTAAAAACCCGCTTGCCAAAATCAGGGTGGAAATGAACTTTAAATGCTACATGAGCTTTCACTGAGCTTTATGAAGAGAACTATCTGACTAGAAAATATAACCAAATTGGTTTTTTAAGTTATGGAAATGCATTGCAAAAAGTAAAAGTAAAAGTAAAAGTAAATGCAGCTGCATTGAATTAGGCAAACTTGTATGTTAAAAATAAATAATTTGAAAACTCTATTTTTTCCTATCCAGTCCTTGACTACTTAATCAAACCCAGGGTCTCCAGAAGGACTGTTTAAATGAGAAACGGCAACCAGGTGTGATTCTAGAAACTCTTCCTTTGAAGATGATGGGTTTGATAGAACAAAACTGTTCATAATTTTTAGCATTGCATGAGGATGCACTATTACATGCATTTAATAAAAATACACAAATAGCTTTCAAAATGAAGGAATTAGTTGGATCTCAGTTTTTCCTTGCTGAAGTTGGTTCATCAGATCATAAATGATAAGATGTAATAATAAACATTTTGGTATTAAACCAGATATAACCATACTATTTTCCTTTTTTGGATTATTCTTCCATTTTCTGTACTTACCATTTTGAAACATATCATAATGTTTTGCCTAAAAATTGAATTGAGACAAAAATTATTTTTGGAATTATTTTTTGTATTATAAACAATACTGGCATTCATTTATTTTCATTTTATGTTTACAGTCAAAATGTCAATGATAGAAATTATGTTTCTGAAGGAATTACCTCCTTTCTCATTCTAGAGGAACAAATTCTCTTCAATGATATCAGGAACTATAAACAAACCACATTATAATGTTCTGTAGGACTACCTTTCATGTGCCCTATGGCTGACTTAAGAATGATTTAATACTCACATTTTTTGCATATTCAACACAGCCATTTTTTTACACCATGCTTTAATTTAGCAGGAAGAGGGAGATGTTAGCAAATGGTATTTTTTCTTGTTTGGTAAAGAGAGGTTTTCTTGAATTTTAGATCTACTGTTCTTTATCTGCTTTTTCACATTTTTGCTGCACTTTTTTTCATGCTTTCTTAATTTAGTCAAAGGGGTGGCATTTAGCTTCATGGCTAAACTATCAAATACAATATTGTTCTTTACTCCACATATCCTGTTTGAAAATTGTGTGGTAGTATATGATGTGCACTTGCTACCTTCAGCAATACCTAATGACAAACATAGTTCTCCTCCAACCGAGAGCTGGAGACTTGAACAAATTATGATTTAACACTGTTATTAAATGAGCTTGAAAAATTTAAAGCAGAATTGGGTTCAGAGTTTTGCAAGAGAAAAAATAATGCTGCTTTTATTGCTTCTGCTTACTATGTTGTTATTCAGTAATGTTAAATGGAAAGTATGAAAAGTCACCAGTACCAATTAACTGTTTAATTAGAATCGCGAAGATATAATTGTGCTCTTATTTCAATCAGCTGCAAAAAAGTCTGCTACAGATCCAAATAAAACAAAAAATAAAGTAAAACCAAACAATTTGAAATACATTCTTTGAAGCTGTCATGTTGAAGTTAAAATATACTGATTAATTCTTGACTGGAACATTTTACAGAACAATACAAGCATAGAAACAGAAGATTATCAACATCGTGGCACAGCTGGAAAGAAACAGGCTAGTAACACACTGCTTTCAAAACAGGCTAATTTGATCATAACTAAACTAATAGCTTTGAATTTCTGGAGCAAGTGCAGTTTGCAAAGTCAGATTAATCTCACTGAATTCAAGCTTGTTTTGTACTTGTTCACAAAAAAACATATTCACTAACTCCAATTCAGGTTGCAAATTAGGAATAGAATCCAAATATTTGAGACCTGGGACATTATTTTAGTTTTGCAAAAGGAGTTAGCCTTCCATTCTGCAATATGCTGTAAAATAGGTTGCATCCATGGCAATAAATATAGTGAACACAGGAAATCAAACCTTCATTTTGTATATCTCAGTTTTGTATATCTCCCTGTTTTCCATCTGTTCACAGTGCAGGATGGGCTATTTTGGTCTATATTAATAGGGGATTGAGTATCAGCATGCTGCTAATCTTAAACATTCTCCATGCCAAAATGTAGTTTTTTCTTCAAGCACTGTGGGTACTGAACAAATCCAGACTTGAGAATGGGTTTAGAGTTGTGCTCGAAAGCCTTGTGGGCAATCAGAAGTGGGCTGCTTTGTTTCCTCAGGTAAGCAAATTAGTATTATATAATTTCTAGGTTTTATATATTTTTATTTGTTCTGTTAGGTTATAAACATTACCCTGCAATGAGCCATGTGAGGCACTACACTATCCGTGCAAGATCACAGTACGATTTTAATTATCAGTGTTAACAGATTTGAATGAAGAGGGACGGTTTTTCAACTCTTGTTACAGACAAGAGTTCTTTTTCTATGTAAGAAGGATTAATGAAAGATAATTTTACAGTAGGAATGTTAAAGAGCTTGGGAATTTTAAAACAGACTTAAAATTTTATAAAAATCCAGATTCTGTTTCTATTTTCACAATGATGGTATGACTGTTCAATTTTAAAAAGTGCAATCAGGTTATAAAGATCTCTGAATATTGTTCTAAATTACTGGTTCTATCTAAAGAAAAGGAAGATAGTGAAAATGGTCTGTCAAAGGTGTAAATCCTGAAGAATGCCTTAACCTTTGCTTGCAAGCTGAGGAGACAAGTTTCCAATGAAACAAGGTTGTCTGTCTGCAGAGCAACTTTGGGGCAGAATCTGAAAAACCCTCAGAGCATACACGCTGAAGAAACCTCTCTGAAATCATAGTGAAGCCTTTCTGGATGGATGGGACAAGGCACATTCCACGTATTCACACCTGTCAGTCAGCTCAGAACAGTGCCAAACCAAAGCCCAATGTGTGATAAACACATTGCTATTATGTGAAAAAGGGTCCCTACTCTCTGAGAAAATGGGTCTCTGTCTTGTTTTCTGCCCTCATCTTGCTTTCTATCTTAAGAACAGATATTTCATGAGACTGACATATGTTGTATTTGTTGCACTGGTTCCTAGTAAAAATTTTAAATCTTTCTGATCTTTTTCCAACAAACAAATTTTAAAAAAACTACTGAGAAAAAAACTAATGGCTCATGGAGCAGAACTTTTCTGCATGGAAAGGCAGGGCTGGCTTCTTTTTCCAATGAAAACAGCCATTCAAAGTCATTTGTCCAAGAATCATCTGGGACTGGTAAGTCTCTTATTATAAAAACACAGATGTTGAGGCTGGAAATTAATTTACTGGCTTTGTTTGCCACCTTCTGGAACGGAATTAAGCCAGTGCTCTTAAGACTGCTCTCTGTTTTCGATTTTGCTGGTTTATTCTCTCCTCAACATCCGCACAGTGTGAAAATGAAAGACATCTTCCCTGCTTCTGTAATGCTGAAATCCACTGGTGTCCTTGCTTACAGAGAGCACGAGGAGGCAAAGATCTGGGTATATAGAAATCTTTGGCATACCAGTTTACTTGGTGCTACCTTTTGTTCAAACAAAGCCATGCACTGAATACAAAGGCAATTCCAAATGTCTGCAGTTTGTTAATCAGCATCAGTACACATCACAACAGTTTCAGCAAATTGTTTATTTTGGTACATGGCTCATTGCTGTAGGTGAGCAGTGCCTGAGAATGTACTGACAGGATTGCCCCGAGACAGAGAGTTGTAGAGAATGCCCTACTTTGAAAACACTTCACTCTCATTCTCTTTCTTTGCAAACAGTTTTAAATTCAACATTATCAGCTGCGTAAAATCCAGACAGGGAATTTCAAGCTGCTGACACTGTGGCATTGAATATACAGAGCTCAGCAGCAAGACGCCAGCAGCAATCTGAAACAACCTTCACTAGACCCCCCATCTAATAACTGCAGATTCAGAACATCATTGGATGTGCAGCCTCACAAGGTTATTGAATAACAATCTTATTTCTCCAAATAGTAGATGCTCCTAGTTCTCTTATAATTAGTCACTGTGGAGCTTTAAAAAAGGGTATTGAATTGAAAGTTATCACTGTGAATGAAAACACACACACACACACAAAGAGCAGAGAGAATTATTCTTCTACCACTCATTAACAATAGTCACAGCTACCTCTGGCACTTTCTGTGTACACTGAGGGCCTTTTATGCTCTGCATCCTCTGAGTGATTATAGTTCTGGGAGAGGCTGGGACCTGAACACTTGCAGCTCCCCTACAGCCTGTTAAGTCAATTCCCTCTGCATGATCTGCAATGGTCACCTAAATGAAACAGAACAGATATTCCTGGTTCTAGCAAGGAGAGCAATAAATCTTTCCTCCAGCAGACAACATGATTCTGCTTCCCACTCTGGGTGACTGAACCTGTTCTCTCTACAATGTAAACTACAAATGGCTGGAAAGCACAGAGAACCTCATTAATCAGTGATGATCTTTATAATTTATGCTGTTTAAAATAAAAGTTTCCCAACTTTGCTGGGTGAATTCCCCAACGATGTGGTCAGCAGGCTGGCATGACATCAGACTGGTGCCATGAACATCAGTCTGTTTCAGACTTTCCCCTAAAGGTCAAAGGAATGAGGCATGAATAGATAAACAGGTTCATCAATAATAATATCTTTTATTTTCCAGACTGATGAGCCGTAAGTTAGATTGTTAGCACATTGTGATGTGTGGATGCTGGCAGGTTTTAATACCCATAAAGACAGCTGAATCTGCAACATGGGAAACTTAAATTTTAGTGTAAATATTTGAAGGATGAATACTGAAATTACATATTCCATAGTGCTTCCACCATAATAAGCATGGAATGCCCTAACCAAACCAGCACAGACTGGGTTTGGGTCCCAGCTGGTGTCTTCCTTCACTGCTGAAGAAAAGTAAAACCCAGTTCTGGTGTTTTGCATAAATCTGACAAAAAAGGTGTTGCCTGGGAGGAGTGCATGTGCACAAGCATGTGAAGTGCTACAATAATGAATGGTCTGCACAATCTTGGGGATATATGCGTGCTTTGAATGTTCAGCTCTTTGCAAACACATCAGCATCCCTCTGCCACTGCCCTTGACTCCATCAGTGACTGCGTCATTTACATTTTAATGCAGAGGTTCTCAGTAGAGTTTGCCTGAGCAGCAGGCTTGTGAAAATGAGTTAAATTACCCTCTTTTCTTGGTTATTCCAAGGTATCAGAGAGAACCATAAAGTAAAATTTCTGGCTGAACATCAGGAAACCTACAAGTTCTTTTTTTCCAGTCATGTAAAGCTCAAAGCTTTCAACATTTTCTGTTTGCAGGGGTCTGTGCTGTGTGAATAACCACAATGCTATCCAAACACAAGCAATTCATTGCTCTGTAACAATATAATTTGTTTTCTGAAACAACCAGAAAGCATCACACATTTTCCCAGGAGTTGACTCAAGCTTCTTTTCTGGTAGTATTTCAGTATTAACAAGATTTCTTCCCTAAACCACAGAAATTAAACTATTTGTATATTCTGCAGATTTTTCAGCTCATATTTTGCTAAAATAAGCAAGTGTATTTATGAATCTCAAAATGAAAACCCTCATAAAGCCACTTTTATAACCTATATATTTCTGTCATTTTAGACTCAAATTTCTCTTCTCATTGCCTACATCTACATTTTCACCTCAAAGGCTGCTGTTTTGCATTCAGCTCCAGCATGCTCAGCTATTGTTTCCCCTATCTCTGTGCTATCAGGGGTTCTGCAGGTTGACAGTTATTACCGTGGGCCAAGAGAAAATGAAGTCAGCGCAGTTACATGTGCTTTTTCTGCAACTGGCGTGTGTGATATCATCCTAATCAGTTATCATTCAGTGGTCTTCTCACCTTGTTTCCAGGCTTGATTTAAGATACATTTTGAAAGCTCAAAATCAGCATGTGTGACGTTCTGTTCTTTGTCTATTCCAGTGCAGACATAATTTTAAAAGTAACAAATTGCTGACACTACCTGTGATTCATTAAATTAATATTCTGCTCCTGGCAAATGACCTTTGTCCTATGAAAGGATGTAAGACAAGAGGAAAACTTCTTTCTTTTTTAAGTGACACTGGAAAGATAAATTTTGTGTATGAAATGTGAGGAAAACTTATTGCTAATATGAAACAGTACTTTGTTTTTCATAAACATGTCTAATTTGTATTTCATCTCCTTAGACAATGTCTCTAGATTTCTTTGATCTTTCTTTAACTCCTTTTTTATTCTTCAGTGATTTTTTTCACTGACATGATATTGCAGTGTTCTGATACGTCAATATGTTTACTTTTAAAATTTAAATACAGTATTAAATTTGAATTAAAATGGAAATCTCTTTTAAACTAGTAAATATTTCTGAAATGGAGAATTGAGAATTTACAATGTTGACATAAAAACTTCATATATTGGAATTTTTTTCCCATTTTTTTATGAAATAGACAAAAATTATTTCTCCAAGAACCCTTTTCTAATTTTTAAATAACAAAATTTTGGCTTCAACTTATGCAAGTAAAGAAATGAAAAATAAAGCCCTTTATAGAAAAAAAAATTTAACAAACTACCCTGTACTATCAGGTTTTATTCTAATGTCACAATAAATAAACATGTCAACAGGAAGTTTTTCCTTCTGAAAAAAACAGCAACGAAAAACTGTACAACCCCCCGACCTTGTGGCTAAAAAAGCAACAGATTTTATGAACTGTGTTTCCTCTGCAGAAAATTGAACACCTTAATGAAGAAAAAAGAAATGTTCCTCAAAGCAAGAAAAACTGGAAAGTAAGAGGTGTTTATCCTGATATTTATTTTACAGCTCATTTGATCTGGCTTCCAGCCCAAAGGTCAAAACCAACTTGTAGCCCATAAGGAGAGTCCTCCTTTGCAATGCACTAGGAACTTCAGGGCCTAATTTCCTCTTATCACAGATCAAATCATCACAGAAAACTCTGCCACTCCAAACACATCTAGAAAAGAACGATCAAAACCTTTCAGTACATATCCCTAGGCAATGTAGGCTGGAAGACAGACAAGAGAGCCTCCTCTTCGTCCTTCCTGCTGCCTGGGCCCTGGGGGTACCCTGACTGCCCTGGCCAGTGACCCCCCAGCCCCCTCTGCCCCTTCCCCAGGGCTCCATTTCAGCTCCAGCAGATGACCTTGGGAAGGTCTCTAGGGAGAGCTGGGCCTGGGCTGGATCCTGGCACTGAGTTTGGGTGGGACTACATCAGCTGGGAAATACAAGGAAGGGGAATGGCCAAACCTGCCAGACCTTGAACTGTGTGCTTTGCCTTGAGGCACAGTGAATGGACTTCAGTCTATTTCATTTATCAGCGTAACACTGGCCTGAGGATCCTCAGGGACTGCTTCTCTTGAACAATTTCTTTAGGGTACTGTGAAGGGTAAATACTATTGTGTATGTGGTAGTCAGACAATTGTCATTAGTGCTCAGTGACTTTCAAGACAACAGTGAGAAACTGTCACCCTGGTGCTGAGGATTTTTCTAGGCCTTCTGATTTGTCTTTCATATTGGAGTCAGAATTTTTACTTTCCCACACTTTTTACTATGAACAATAGCTTTGTTTTCCTAACTGTCCTTTATTTATGTATTTTTAAGTAGGAGGAAAAAGTTGATTGACAGTTGTCTTGATCAATGTGGTTTAGGAAGCAGGATTTCATCCTCCAATCCACAGGCATCTTTGGAAGTGTTTAAAATTAAGTTTTGTAAATAAACTGAGGCTTTTCCTGCTTTGCTCGTCACCGTGTCCTCGTGTTGTAGCAAGAAACCCCATAAACCTCAAGTCTGAGGTCTCACTTCTGGGCCAGAACATTAGCTTAATAAAATAAATGGCGTGCCTCTTGATGTTTAGGCACATGTAGTTATCCTGAATTCATTTTTGCCATATGTCAGTCAATATGCTATTTTGTCAATATGCTATTCTATAGTCCCTCATGTGGGCTCCAGGTTGCAGTACTTGGCTGTATTTAAGGTGGGAACCAAAGAGCGCCACAGATCATTGCTTTGTCATGGAATTTGTCTACCAGAAACATACATGAGGAGCCACAGGCTCACCATGGAAAAGAGAGTAAAAGAAAGAAAACATGTATTTTTGGTATTTCATAGTTACTCTTATCAAATGCCTTTACAAATAGGTAACAAAATCAATCAGCTTCTGCTGTGATGCTCCCTGGAAAACAGGTTGGACATTTTAAAGCAAAGTGCAACTTTGTAGGAGCTTGTCTATTAAACACTCAAGTGCTTGTGACCATTCTCCTACAAAACCACTCCTCTAATCATTGTAAAATGAGATTGTATTTGAGAATGCAGCAGTGCAGGGAGGCAAAGGCTGGATGTACTTTAATCAGGAACATGATAAATTTACTACTATTCTGCATTTGTTGAGAATTAATCCCAAATTAGGTGGTTTTCTACAGTTCTAAACTGACAGAAATCGATGTGATATGACAGTATTTGATTGCCTAAAAACTTCAGAGAAGTTTTGCTGTTTGTTCCAAGATATGACTGCGATATCTGGGTGAAAGAGGGCATAAAGAGAATGTCTTTATGACAGATTTTTTAATTACATCACCTTTTCAGACATGCAAATAAGAAATCAGTACTGGTGTAAATTACATTTTCATATATTTACTATAAATTCAGTGCCTGCTATCCATTGTTCTCTTTTCTCCTCAACCCAAATCAAACCTTTACAAAATTTAGATTCTGTTTTATATATTTCATCTGGCAGATAGTTACAAACAATGAAAGGTAAAGAACACAGGATATAAAGTAAGGGTGTCCTCCACATACTGCAATATATTCTGGGAATAAAAAAAAATATAAAAAAATTAAACCAGATTTCAATAATGGTATAAGTAGACTTCACGAAAAAAATTTTGGCTTAAATAGTAGAAATGTTTCTGAGAGCACAGTTTCATAACCCCAAGATCCAGAATAATACTGACAAATATTCACTGTTTAACTATACTGTTTAACTTAAGCAAATTATTAGATTCCTGTAAGCAATCAGAAAAAAATGGTCACCTCTAGAGTTTGAAATGACCTTTGGCATCACTTTGTGTAAGACTGTGAATCCATTGTACCTCCAATGTTGGTTAATGAAGTTTTGCTAAATGAAGTGCATTACTCCCAGTCCTTTCTGGCAGACTTTGTTTAGCCTCATAGATTCCCTGCATTGAATATGGGTCTAAAAACTCCAATTAAGCATTTATTTTCATAGTACATTTCCTAATTTCTTTGTTGAATAAAGAATTCAAAGTTGAGATTTGCTGAATTTTGATCTATGCTTCACGTAAATTATTTAAGCCAACCCTCAGTTCCTTTCTTGGTTTTGAGTAAAAAGCGTAGAATATGTTTACCCAAATACATGGTCTGTCATACCAAGTTCATAAAACACTTTTCAAATGCCATTTTCTGGAAATATGAAGTCACTCTAGTTATTTATCTTCTCTTACCCTTATTAAGGTAAGAACTGATCGGGGTATCCTAAGCTGAGGACTTTTACAATGCCTGTTCTTGTTTAAGACTAGTCTAACTTTTTTAAGACCTTTAGCAGAAGCAATTGTTTTTGATTCTTTAAACCTCTGAAATGTTGTTTAACTACTCCTTTTCTGACCTAGTAAATTGACAAGCATTTGAGACTTAAACCTTATATAGCACAGATATTAATTAGTCATAACATTTTATATTTAAGGGGTCTGTGGAATTTATGTTTTGGGAAGATTTTTCAAAGATTAGAATTAGATAAAACTATGGTGAAATATACAGTTGGAGGCAATAAACAACAGATTTAAAATGCATCTAAGTATGTACAACAACGATATTGTCTTCTTGTCTTACAGCAAATACAGCAATAAAGGTAAATACAGTAATTCAGGTTATGCAGTTGAGCTGATTAAAATGAGTGCATTCTCCTTCAGTCTCACAACACAGTCACTGGCACCATAAAGAGAATTAAGGAGTGCCAACCCTTTCTGTCATTGCGTAAATCACTTTGAGGGAATTAATTTCCTTGAACTTCAGACAATCTACCTAGCTCTTAAAAGGCTAAAGTAGTCATTCAAGCACCTTTAATGGGGGATAAAAATGACCATGTTCAAAGGCAGTTACCCATTTTCAAAGCCAGGTATGCAATGCTGTAGTTTTACAATCAGTTTAAACCAGATTAAGCTGCCAAGATTCCAATTCTCCCTTGTGTCAGCACAAGCATTTACCTTCTGGTTAAAACCAAACAGTTGATTTTTTGCTATGTTAGTTTTAAGCAAGTTCAATTCACCAGCCTGGTTCACTGTACAGTTACACAAAACTTTCCCAAGGGGGAAAAGATGGCAGGGAGGTGAAAGGGGAACTATAGAAACACTTGGCATCGGTGCCAGATTCTGCTGTTGTGAATTAATTGTGAAGTTACAGCATTAGAGGCAAAAAGTTGTTGTCTCTATTGATTACAGATGGGACCATTCTGGCTGACCTGGGCTACAGAGGGAGAAAACACCCTAAAGATACATGTGCAGAGTAGATGAAAAGACTAACTTTAAGGCATTAATTTTTTCATGTAAAAATATGTATTTCTTAATGAAGTTGAAAAGGGTTTTCTTTTTTCTTTTCAACTTAGAACACTTCTAATCATGCTGTGTGCATAAAACTAAAGAGGGTATTTTTTTACAGAACAAAATAAATTCATTTTCAGAATACTACATGGACACATATTGTACTTATATTTTAATTTAACTATGCACAGGGGAACTAAATACACAGTCTAAGTCGAATAGAAATATGGGAGAACTAGACCCACAATATATCTTAACTACAGTTTCTATCAAAGGTTGAAGTCCTTTGGGATTCATATGGATTGATAAAAAAATTAAAAGGGAAAAAAGTAATAAACTCTAATGGAAACTGTGTTTCTGTTCTGTTGCCAGAAGGGATTATAATATTCTTAGCACCATGTATCTCTCAGAATGAAAAGTGGGCACAAAAAAAAAATAAAGGACACAGCATGAGGGAAGGGCAGAAAAATAAGCTTACATTTGTTTTTATATCTTATAGTATTAATGATTTGAAGGGGATCATTTGATATGACAAATAGGTCTTTTATCTTTTAGGCCACCAAAAAGTGAAAAATCTCAGGCCAGTGGCACAATACTTTTAGAAGAGAGTAATGGAGTAAAAGCTTCCACATAGTTTGGAAATGGCATGTAGATGCATTTTCCAGAGACAGAGGACGGTGTTTGTGAGACTGACTCGCTTCTCTGCCCTCCAAAGACTTAGCAGTAAATTTCCTCTGCCCATGACAAATAGTCTACCCTTAAGTGCAGTAGACCTGATCCAGATCCAGGCACAGAATTTCTCCACTGTTTAAGGGAATGATGACTAAGTGCTTCAGGAGCCTTTGGCTTCAGCAGTCTTTTGTGTGGCTCAATTTTACTATTATTTGTTATCTAGCTACAGTTTAAGGACTAAATCTGCTATGTGAAACTCCTGTCCCATGGAATTAGGGTTTCCATGGAACATTGCCTTCAATACACCAGATCTCTAGTGAAATTCAAAGTTTGCTGCACATGTAAAACTCAAAGCTTTCTGAGATCGTATCTTAAATTAAAATTAACTGGAAGGTATAGATAAAGGCAAGCAGTTAGCTGGGCTAGCAGAAAGCTACTGAAAGATGCAACAGTAGAGACAGTGTTCTTTTCCTGATTAGAACTTAATTTTTAGATTACTAAGTCATGAGATCTTCATGTGGCAGACAAGAATGAAGTTTGTTGAACTAGCTTGGATAAGATCTGAATTAATTTGCCTTTTTAGTCTATTTTCCCCATACTGTAGTGATCCTCTTCTGGTTGTAGGTACCAACATTCTTCATGATCTGTGGTTCTGCCCCATCCTCTGCTCTGGTGAGACCCCACCTGCAGTGCTGCATCCAGCTCTGGGGTCCCAGCACAGGAACAACAGGAACCTGTTGGAGTCAGTCCAGAGGAGGCCAACAAGATGATCAGAGGGATGGGGCACCTCTCCTATGAGGACAGGCTGAGGGAATTGGGGCTGTTCAGCCTGGAACAGAGAAGGCTTTGGAGTGATCTAATTGTGACATTCCAGTGCCTGAAGGGGACTTGTAGGAAAGATATGATGAGACCATCTACAAGAGCATGTAGCAACAGGACGAAAGGGAATGAGTTCAACTTGAAGGACAATATGACTGAAAAGATCACTTCTGCTGCTTTTTGCATCCCTCACCCCCTGGTCTGAACAATTTTCATTAGATAGGAGAGATACTACAATTGGTTTTGAATGCAACTTTACATTATGGTCTCTACATAACCACCAAAATATACAGGATATCAAGTAGCAGTGAAAATTCATATTTGTTGAGCTGTGATTATTGTGATTATACAAATGAGAAATGGTAAAGAAATGCTGAAATACTCCCTTTTAAAAAGTAGCTAGAACAACGACTGGAAAAAGGGTTCACATCCAAAGTGTGATGCTGTGATTAATTATCTTACAAGAGGAAGAAAACAACTATTATCTACTAAGATAAGATATTATTCAGTGGGAAATTATATCAACAGAAGCTTCAGGAAAAGAAAATAAAGATTTTGTGTGGTCTTTGGCATGAAAACAAAACAAAATCTGGATCAACTTATAGTTGATATAAACAATAGAATCTGAGGCTTTTATGACATCATTTATGGAATTTTAATTAGTACAGAGACTCATGAAGCTGTCAGACTACAGAAACTGAAGCAGAAAATTAGGACTATAGAACTGAAATGTATACAACTCTGTTTTATGTTATCTGTTTTAGTGCTATGTCTTTCCTTTATATGTCAAAATGATACTATAAAATTGATGTTTCATTGCCTCTATAGATAATCTTTCTTTTCACAGTGGTGCTTTGGTTTCCTAAATGTTAGAGTCCAATGTGTCCAACACATAAAAGAAAAGTATATTTAAAAAAAAATGATGAATTATCTAATGTTATTAGATTTTTTAAAAAATATTATTCTGAACTGACCTTATGCCATTTGTTTTACCTTACAAAAACCTTCTGCACTTTTAAGGATTTTCAGTCTCTGGAAGACACTAAGATAGCCTCTGTGACTTTAAAAAGCAGGTGGAAAATAACTCAAAAGTCAGATCCAACTCTCATTTATGTTAATGTGAATTGAGCCTACAGTGAAATCATTAGGAAGGGAAAAATAAAACTCCAAGGAATAAACCCAAATAGTGACTTAAGTTCAAGTAACTAATGAGATCAAATACTAATTTCTTTTTTTCTTATTTCCTTTCTAAACTGAGGATGTTCAGTCTGTGTCGTATCTCAGCCCCTCAAATAGAAAGAGACCCTGACATTAAAATGTATTTTTTCTTGACAGTAGTGCTAACTCCTTTTCAAAGGCGGGAAACTACACATTATTGTGTCTTCTCAAGTTCAAAAGTAAATTTGAGGTTGAGAATGCACCTGAATAGAAACCAAAGTCTTCTGATCTAATCATTAGTAAGTTGTAATCTTGACAGAAAAGGTGGCCTCTCCTCCCATCAATCAAGCTGCGTTCTCTTCTGGCATTTGGGTATCTATCCTTACTTAGGTACCCTTGGGAAGTGCACACTTATTCTTGAGAAGATGCTAAGTTACACTAGTCTGACTGGGAGTAAGCCAGAAATACAGTTTATTGCTTGTCTTTTAATTATAGTTACTCTGCTCCTTTTAATGTCAGAAAAACTTAATGTACTTTATTTGCTTTTTAGATAATTCTCCAATGCCAACTCAGTGGTTGTGGGAAATGACAGACAGATTAATTTTTTTTCTGTCTTGTAGATGTATGAACCTAGGAAAAAAAATCTAGTTTTATAACATCATATACAGTCTCTACAGTAAAAGAAGATGAGGATGCTGTTTGAATCAAAATTAGTCAACCAGCATGATGAAGTTAACCAGCCTGAATATTTGTCTGGTGTAAGAAAATTAAGGACAATATTAAGTGATCAAAAGTGAAAAAAATAAAGAAATAACTATAAATAAAAAGGATTGTGCAGAATTTCTAAAAGAAAATTCAAAAGCAGAAACATAAAGCACACAATGAAGGGAAAATTAACAAAAAGCTTGAGTCATGTGACACAGCACCCTGAAATTAGCATCACGTGATAAATGGATGGAACAAATGTAAGTTAAAGAAACAGTGTTAAGTAAGAGCTTGGATATATGTGAAAATTTGGCTTTGGGGTAAAAAAAGGATAGAGTGGAACAGAAGGACAAGAAAGGGTGAGTATAGAAATTACAGGTCAAAAGTTCTGCTAATATATTCTGCTTTTGGTTGGTTAGTGTCATCCTATGGTGTTAGATTGCAGTAGGATAGAACAGCACACATCACTATCATATGCACATACTTTATCAGCACAAAAGAGGAAAATATTGAAAGGCACACAGCTTGAATGTAGATGTACACAAAGCCAAAAGCCAGCAGCAACAGAATTACGGACAGGAAAAAAAAAATTAGGTATTTTCAGTATCTGTTTCATTTATTGCCAATTACAGGGATAATACATGAAGTAGAGGGTTTCTTTTTGAAGTTAGATGACATGGCTTTTTACAAAGAACATGCTTTCATTTATTTCCATCCAGTAAGCAGGGCAGTGAAGCATCATTTGAAATAAGTGACCAAAATATGAATGGAGGTGGTATTCAATGAACAGGAACTAAAATAAACAACTTTAATAATTGCAAACAAACACAGAAGAAAGGACTTGAAGTGAATAAGCAAAAACCTGAAACTGCAAATTACAAAAACTGTGGAACTCACCAGAGTTTTCTCAGTGATTCCAGACGTCATCCATAATTAATTCAGAAAAATCCCCCTTTCTATAAAAGACAAATTTGAAGAGAAAAAGGTTTTCAAACATCTGAGCTAAACGAAAGTAATGGAAATTGCCATGGTAGATAGGAATGGAAAAATACAAGACTGAATACAGGTTAAGCACAGATATGATAGCTCAGACACATAACAAATAACAACAAGTTCTTCTCAGTTCTTTTGAAGACAGATCATGAAGGTACAGACACAAAAAAATGAGATAGTGCTATTTTATGCATATAGATGGCATTCACAGTTCACAGGACAGAGAGCAGGAGAGGCTAAAACAGGCAAAGGAGCATACAGGGAATTCAGATAGACATCTTGAAATGAACCATGTCAGAAACAATAAAAATATTTCAGGTCTGGTTTGCTTTTCTTCTCCAACATGACGATAAAATGAAATGCTTACATTTTCAGAGAGTGGAGAGAGTAGCAAGGATTATCAGGATGATAATATCTCTTTAAACATCTTTACTGCATCTTCTGCTGTTGATCATGCTCTGGTTATGTTTTAGAGGTAATATGTACGTTATGGAAATGAGTGCTTGAATCTGCATGTTCAAAGGACTAGAATGCCTTAGAAGAAAAACCACCACTCCCATTTGTATAATTGCTTTATCTCTGCCACAGATACTCAGCATCTGTTTTTGGTAACATTTGTGAAGTTTTCTGGGAGCTTTAACTCAGCTCATTAGCAGGTTTACTGCAGCCAAGAAGTCAATGGACCACAGAGCAAACTGTCTTTTCAGAGGCAAAAGGGAAACAGGCATGTGAAAATGGACTAGAACTACTAGAAAAGTTCACAGTGTCACTGTTCTATAATACCTGCACTGCTTGTCAATGTAGTAATGATGTATTAGTGTGTTAATGAGGACCAATCACTGACAACAGGACTCATGTGCAGCATCAGAGTCCCTGTATAAACTCAACCCTGGCACTGAACTAGGACAACAGCAATAATCATCCATATTTTAACCTATCTGTGCACTGGACTCCAACACATTGTGTCTGTTCTGCCTAGTGGGAAGCTGGTACTCACATGCTGGTTGACAGGCAATAGCCTTTTCTAGTTTACAGAAGAAAAAGTCTCGATCTTAAAATTAGTTTAATAACATATATTTTTATTTCATGCAGAAAAAACTTCTGGCATTGCAGCTGAGATGTTCCTGGGCCTTACGTTCCAGCCAGAGCTGAAGGCACATTTGCAGATAATACCATGTGAGTGACATTAAAATCTTCCAGAGGGAAAGGACATAGCAGAGAAGATCACAGTATTACTTCGTGTCAGCATTTGCTAGAGACCTACATCATATTAGGTATCCTAATCAGGCTGAAGAAAATTTCATTGCAGTATGCTCCATATATTCTTGGTCTTTTACAATATAGTTAGTGCTATACATATTTCCTGTTTAAGTGGACACAACCAGATGCAAATCCTCTCTTTTGTCTTGAAACCTATTTTTTTGGTCATGAATTTTTGTAATTTAAAATCACTGGACAGCTATTTTCATACTAGATATAAAATCTTTAATTATTGATACCATGGGAGCCAGGATATTAAAGTATAATTTTCAACACTTTACTATTTATTTTTACAGCACTGAGCTAAAAGTATGGTCTAATACATTACACATATCTTTTTCTTTTAAGTGCTGTTTAAAAACTGCCTTGACTTTTTAGAATAAAATCTGTTGTTTACCACAATTGTCATATTCAACCAAAGAGAAAAAACACTGGGTAGGTTTTCTTCATCCAGAACCACAAAGAGTAGAGTCAATTAGAACATTTTCCTGGCAAAGCTGCCAGTGAGGTGCAGGCTAGAACTGAATCCAGCTTGCTTTTGGGCAGGTGATGTGCATACCTGAATGCTGGCAGCAGAACTCTTTCAAGTAGAAGGGGAACTAAAAATGTAAAAAATGGATGCAGCAGATAAGAAATAAGAAGAAACTGCTCTGGAATACTTCTATGAGCATATGTTTCAGAATTATGTGAGACTAAATTATCCCTCCCCAGTATTTTATATTTAGAGCTCACCTACTTTTAATAATGACATGAAACTTAGGTGCTTATCTTAAACTACTTTGTGCTAGAATCTGCCAAGATTAATTTCTGTGCAATACAGTTCACACAGCTGTGTTTAACTATAACTTTAAAAAAGAGAGCCCAGGCATAGAAAGGGATATAAAAAAATAAACCTGCTCCTACTCCTAGCTCTGATAGAAGCAGTGTGGGCCATACAAAAGACAGATACTGCTTGGGAAAGAGGTGGGGCTGCTGAACAAAATAGGTAGCTGTTTCTGTATTTTTTTCCTGATAGTTACATATCTGATTAGTGCATCACTTTACAAAATACAGTTCTGTGTAATCTTCCAAAGCATTATTGTTTGGCGTATTTACTCTAGGTATGGAAATCTGTTTCCTCACCTTCCTTCCACAAAACCCTAACAGGACTCTTTAATCATGACCTCCTAGCAGGTGACTGGAATTCATGGTGAACATTTTGAGAGCCATTTTAAAATTTATCAAAAGTTTTAGGATCTAATTACTTGTAGAAAATATTCATATCTGACAAGAGGACAGAAAGCAACCAAAACAAGCTCTTAAAGGAGGTTTTTTTTGCTTTATGTGATACTGTCCTCATTTTATGTAATTTCTCTATACAGAAATGTGCTAGTATGTTAACACATTATTCAATCCCACTTGGATATTTTCAGCATACATAATCAGTATTTTTAATCTCAGTATAGTTTGTAGTGGAAATCTGATACTGCAAGTGTCTGCATTAGCGCTTTGTTACATCTGAAGATTTTTTGTAGCTATTTATAGCTATTTGCCGTTACAATGATCTGAAGCTACATAAAGTACAGCTTAGACAGTTGTTTCCACAGTTGAATTTCAATGACATTTCAAATCAGCAGTTTTGTCTGCCAAATTGAAAACTTTTTCCTGAACTTTCTTCTTGCAATAGATATATTTATCCTTGCAGTTTCACCTGGGAGAGACAAATGCTACACTGTCCCATTTTACAGATGAGGAAATGCGGCATAAAATCAAATCACTTGTCCAAGATCAGACAGACAGCCGTTGACAAAACTATGAACTCTAAATCCCAGGATAACAGTGTAGTCATTGGACCACTCTTCAGCTTTTAGAGAGCTACCCTTTCTGTCAAATATCATCTTTAAGCTTGTTGATTTTTGAAATTACTTGTCCCTTGAAAATGGAAAAGTTATGTTAAATACTTTACAACATTGGGAAAATTGTATGTTATTCAATTTTCATCAAAGCTAAATGAAAGCCTTGAAATATGAAAATGACAGCATTTCCCTCTAGTGGCTTTCTCAATATTTCATAGTGGCAGGAAGACAATTTTTTTCTTTAGCTTTTCTCTTTTGACTTATTCCTTCCATAGAGTCTTTTTTCTCTCACTGAGTAACTCAGTTTTTAAGTTTCTTCCAAATAAATCTTATTTCTTGAACCTTTACTTTCCATCAAAAATAAATTAAGAGGAAGAAAGAAGAAAAATTTTATCTTTTTTTAACTCAAACATTTTTGAGCAAATTCATTCCCATCCCACACACAGTTTAAAAAAATAAAATATCCTTTCCCCTCCAACTTGGTAAGGAGTAAGTTCTAACAACAGATCTTTCCATTCCTCCTCTGATTTCATTCTTTCTCAATTCTTTAATCACTATGCAAAATCATTTGATCATCCTTAATGCATCCTAACATTCAGAAAAAAAAAATTGCAATCAATTAACAGAATCAGACTTTTTCAAGAACCTATGGTTGTAAAACAAAGAAATGAAGAATTTTATATCCATATATGTTGGTAAATACAGTCTTCAACTTTTGTTTTATGAAATAAGAAATATACCAATGAACATGTAAAGTTTGTTTGTGTTTTTTTCTAAATCATTTACAGGATAAAATAGAAGATTGTTTTTTCATTTCAGGATGCTGAAATGTAAAATTCTAAAATCTTTACAAGAAGTTGATATTATCAGTTGTTGCTGGATTTTTGGTTGGATTTGTGGGTGTGAGCTTTTTTTTTTAGTGTTGCTTAAAAATTCCAAAATAATTCAAAATGGATCCCTTCTCAATCAATATGAAATTCCTAAGTGTCAACAGTTAAAGATGATAATAACAAAATTCTTCCCAGGAACTTCATCTAGCTTTACTCCTGTTAAATCCATAGATCTCTAACTCATTCTAATATTATCCTCTAAATGCATAACACTACTTTCTGATGCAGATCAGCCACCTACCAGTGCTTTTCCCTCTTATTTTCAGTACAGAGAGGGGTGCTGGACTTAACAATAACATGATGCCTCAACGTGCTCTTGCATACCAGTGTATTGTAATGTATTTCTTTTTCATGCAGTTTATTCTGTATAGAGAGTGCTGTTAGAGATAAAGAGCTTTAGTGTGGCACTGAGCTTGGCTAGTTTCAGGGATCAGACAGGAATATCAGTAGCTTCAGAAGCACAAGATAAGCAGTCAAATGCTTTTCTAGAAGGCCTGTGAGCAATTATGGCTACTGTGTATAGTTTTTCATACCTTTTCTACAGAGACCACACATATGTTTGGCACATTGCACAGTATGTAGGGGGAAGAGAGTTCAAGCTCTTTAGAATATATGTATTCACACTTCCTACTTGCTACTTTGGCTTCTGAAACTTATGAAGTGAAGCAAGAAATGAATCAATGATAAAATGAGAGGAAATCTTTCCACAGGTATCAGCCATGTGAATCATCTGATAATGACCATACATATTTAAATATAGATGAGTGGTGGGATGAGAAACTATCTTTATTTTAATGTTATTTCTTAACAGTACTATTCTCAGGAATATCAATGCATCTGCCACTAATTTCATGTAACATTCAAGGTGACTCTGGGACAAGGGAAATACAGGGATCAAGTGAATTATTGATGTTGGTATAACACAGAGGACTATTTCAATAATAAGGGTTCAACAAGTAAAAGTAATTTATCTATAGTTCCTTGTACATTGCAATACAAACTAGTAACCAAAGTTTCTTTAAACCAGGCCTCATTGAAAAAGGAGTCTGGCAAATGACTGATGTGGTCTGTACTCATTACCAACCAAAGTGGTATGGATTGTTTATTAAAGATTAAAAAAACCCAGCTTTCTGTGGTTCATCATCTAAATAAAACATTGTCTAAGATATTATGGATAATGGCAACTATATTATTTTAATGAGTGACTCCTTGGAGTTATTTGAACATTTCTTTGTAAAAACAACTGCAATTTTGATTAGGCACAGTTATTATCTCAGATGGCCCAAAAGATTTAAGGTTAAATAAGACAAGAAAAATTTGGAATCATCTTTAATTCTTACATCTGATTGCATTGTGATATATTTCTTATAGCCTTGAATGTTTTATTATTTTTTCCTCCTATCTAAAGGGAGAGTATATAATCCCTTTTTTTTGAGATTCTATTCTTTCAATTAGCCTTTGCTGATGGTTTCAAATTTAAAAGGTATTTGTTCATTTTCAGAGAATTTGCTCCTACTGCTTAAAGAAAAATGGAGAAAGACAGGATGAGATGAAGGTGCCTGAAGCTATCACAGACTCCTGTTGGCTTGTTTGACAAGATCTTACTAGTACAGATGGGAAATAGGCTATTGCAGAGATGGATATTAGTACAAGAATCAGAGAAGAAATACATTTCATACTGAGTCTGATCAAAGATCAAGTGCAAAGGTATGAAACAAGAATAGCCTTTAAAAAATCATGCCAGTCTGGTTCTTATAAATCATACAGGAAAAAAAGAGAGACATCTCACACTAGGCCTGTTTTAAGATAAAGAATGTAAATATAAAGCAAGTATTGCCTTAAAAAATGTATCTGTACCAAGATAGTCTGGCCGTTTTAAAGGCATAAAAAAACAGTAATGGATTTGATTTTTTAAAAAATCCAAGAAAGTAAAACTTCTGTGTTAATGAAGTAAGTCTTCAAGCTGCTGAAGGAAGTGGCCAAATTAGAATAAAATTTCATGGTTCCTGCTACATGTCATTGAGAGGCTGGTGGTGCAATTCATATTTAACATTAAGAAACTATGCAGAATAAAGTCACTGACTGCATATAAATTGTCTACTCTTGCTAAAACTTCTTTGGGGGTCAATGAACGATTATTTAAATAAAAAGTTGAAAGAATATGTAATGAATTAAGCCATGCTGTCAATAGTTTAAAAAGTGAGCAGCATTTTGAAGATTCCTAGGGGTAGGATGACACTAACTGCTTGCTGTCATTCTGCTGAACCCGATCACAGAACAGTGGTTGGGCTAAGCATCAAAGTAATTTTTGACCTGAAGAGCTGTCTGTGCTAATGATCCAATTTCTTAGCAATTCAAATATATTTTCTGACATCTTCTTTTCTGGGCAAGGTGGTTGAAATTTGTGAGTAATTTTAGATAAACTTTTGATAGACAATTTATATTGTTTCTGTAGTCACTGGTATATATTGGATCCTTTGAGTGGTCCTAACACAGGAATCAGCATCTGTACATACATGAGGAACAAATTCCTTTTTACACCCAGACTTCCAAAGGTGTACGTACTGGAGTATTGCAAATAGCCCCTGTTTTATTCTGGTATAAATTAGAAACATTTAGTTAACATCAGTTGGACCTACCATTTTTAACTCAGATAAAAATAGTTTATAAGAGATGCAAATAATCACAGATCTTTGTAAGACATAGGTTTAAATATCCTCTTCTGCTCCTTTTGTCTCTCTTCATGGCATGAAATACATTTCTTTCTTTTTATTTTATCAAGTTCTTTTGGGTCAAGGCTTGTACTGTATCAGAAAACAGCATAATGGGAAAGGGGGAGAGAAACAGATAAAATAAAGTTTTCATAAGGAGACTCCTTGATGCATTTATGCAAGCAAGTAAATGAAATATTTACAAACTGGGGACTCAAGAGCACATTTGGTAGTGAGAAAATTCTTTATAAAATCATTTGTTGCACTGTATTTTCTGATAGCAAAATGTCAAGTTTCTTAAGATCTGTATCTTGGTCTTTCCTTCTATACTGGTGAGGGAAAATATTTCTTTTATCAACTCTTAGAGAGAAAGAAAAAGGGAGATCTTGAAAATTTCAGTAGGTTCATAGGGAAAAAGAGAACCTGAAAGTGTTTTTATACTAATGAAATTCTAGAGTTCAGGTCAGTACAGAAAGCAGCTTGGAATGGGAATTCAAAGAGTTTTGAATAAAGTCTTATCCTTCTTTGTTTTAAAGGAGTTATTATTTTATTTGATCTAAAACATATTAATAAAATAGTTCTTAGCCTTTTAGTTGTTTAGTGAGAGACCTAACAAAGTTCTTTTAAAATTACAAAGTTCTTCATGAAAGTTCATAAATTAAATTATTTTTTTACCATTCCCTTTTCTGTTTTCCTGTCATATGCTTAGTAAATATTGAAGCAGCCCTTATGATCTGTCATCTAAACCTCTGACCTCTTTACTAAAGTGAAGAGGTCTTTTACTTAATTATTTTAGTATGGAGCACTTTAGGCCTCAGCAAGAACTTCTAAAATAGTTGGGTAGAACAATTATCTTCATGAATTTCGTAAGTTCTTTTTAACCACTTCCTTTCCCTGTGGTTGAGGGAAGCTGGGTTTTGCTGAGAATTGTCAGATATTTTCTGTAGCTGATAGAAAGACCCTTTCTGTAGCAAACCTGTAATGTGTAAATCTCTAATATGTAAACAGTCTTCCTGTTTTTTCCATTATTTCTATTTCTTTAAATGAAAATTAATGTTTGAGTATTTCTCACAGACAATGACAACTAGAGAAGCATTAAATATCCTTAGGAAACAGAGTGAGAGGGAAGAGTTTACAAGCTCTAATTTGTCTTTTAGTAACAGTAGTGAGTAAAGATACGTGTTTCTCTCTGGAAACAGCACAAAAAGATTCAGAGATAGCTAAGCAATTCTGAGAACAAACTTGAATTGCTTTTCTTCTATTGATGGTCAGAAAATGGTACATAAAAATAGTAATTTCAAATCAGTGAAACCTGCCTTTCCACTTCCTAGGGCTGATGCTTAATTCTAGTTTTAATGTTTATCAATACAGTGAAGAATGTTAAAATATAAGAATGCTTTATTGTCCATAATTTATTTAATTTCAATTATTATGCCTCTACTGGTCTTCAGAATTTTAAATTTACAGTAATTATGATATTATTGATTGAGAACCAACAACAAAACACCTCAAATTTTCAGATTTAAATGGAGATGTATTAGACAAATATTTTAAAACTGTTGCCTAATGGTAAAGGATTCAGAGCTAATATTGAATTAAGTCAGCAGAGTCAACACTTCCATCTGTTATTGTAACAAAATGTGTGAGTGTTATTTCAATATCAGGGAAAAAAATTTTTATCTAAATATATCAGAGTTCAAGGAAGTACAGATGTCTGTACACTTTGTACATATAATTCAGGGCAACTGTGTATGGAAAAATGCATTAACTTCTGGAAGATGTTTTTGCCAGAAATGTTCAATATTAATTAAGGTACTAGAAGAATGCAGTGCTGGAGGCAATGAAAGTATAGCCGTCTAACCTTTCCATTTCGTTATTGTTTGTCATGGTCTTTCTGTAAGAGAGGTCTGAAGATTTACTATCTGGCAGAAGAGCTGTGTCAGTTCAGTAGCAATGCTGTGGAAGTTTGCAGAAATTGACCAAAGCTTCTGCACTTTGCCTGCATCAGAGAGGCCAAAATACAGACCTTGAGAGAACAAAAAAAGAATCAGTTTTGTATTGCCAATAATGTGGGCCAAAGAGGAATAACAGTGGATAAGTACCTCTGCTGTCTGAAATGCAGTGATAGGTTTATAGCTACCTTAGAAAAAAGAAATCTAAACAGAAACAAAGAAATGTAAGTGTTCCCACAACAGGAGGGAGATTACAATTTCCTTTGTTTGTTTTCAAATAACCCTGACTCATGCTCCATATGCTCCTTTTCTGTCTGCATTTCAATACTGAATATTCACTTGCCCTCCCCACCTATAAGTTGTGATTGTTTTGAAATACTTTTATTCATCATTTCTGTTTTTGTTAGAATTTGATTACAACTACTGACTGAACTCATTCAACTTTTATTTTTCAAGAAAATTATTCAGTTCTAAAACATACTCAAAATCTGCAATCAATTTGTCCTTGATTTTCCTGGTATCTAAGAAACAAGCATTCAGGAAAACAAAAGCACTTGGTAGAACCTAAATAATTTACCAAGTCCTTTCTAATCCCTAAGAAACATAAGAGAGAAGGAATAACAGAAATAAAAAAGCCAACATCTAAGAGATGGGCAGGGGGTGGGTGGACAGAATGAAAAAAAAAACAACCAAATACGACAAAAGCTAGAGATTTTGTATTTAAGAATAAATTTGTGCATGTCCAAACACATGCTCACGTGCACAAAAGATTTGAGGAGAAAAGAAAGAAAGCAATGTCTTATTTTTGGCTATTTCCAACAGAGGAGGGAAAGAAATGTTAGGATTTAAAAAAAAAACAACCAAAAGCAAACAAACCTGAAAACCCCAGAACATACACTCTATTTTCTCCCAAAACAATTAAAAAAAATTACAAACCAACAAAATGAAACACAAAAAATAAAAAATACAAACCAAACAAAGGTTGCTTGTGCAACCTTTTGCTTTGTCCATATGAACTGTATTTGTCTGCTGCAAAATAAGTTTCATTTTTTCTTAGTTTTTGGTAGAGGTAAATGTCAGAGAGGTGTGCATTGTTTCAGTGTAGTGCAGCTGAGGAGTGGGTAAAAAAGGGCATTTTTTTGTCCTGTAATTCATCTATTAAAATAAATAAAAATAGTAACAAATAAGGAGATCTCAGTTTTTGTTAGCATTTCCAACTGTTCAGCAGACAAACAAACACAATTGAGAGTTAAGTATTTGCTCTTCAGGCTTGTATTGCTGAGAGTTTCTGGTTCAGCATTCCAAGCAAAATGGCAGTGGCTGAAGAGCAGCAGACACGCTTGCTTTGTGTGCAGCAAGCAGACCACAGGCACTGAGCCCAAATGAGAGAGCCAAGTTGACTCCACTACTAGCTCATTGACTTTAAATCATTTTAAAGGCCACTACATTTTGAAATTATTCATTTAAACCATGATAGATTGCATCAGTTTAAATTCAGAGAAGCAATAAAGAGGAAACCTACATTCACCTCTCAACAATGCACCCTCTCCCAAACCTGGGTCTCAGTGATAATAGGAATACTATTCCTTATGGCTTTTCTGATAGTTAAAGACCATTAGAGCTTGGCAGCATGCTATGCACTGGTAAACACTGTTTGACTGATGAGTCCACCTTTTTGAGGAGTGACTGTAGTAATATGAAATCAGGTAATAAAGAGTTCAGGCACTCCAGATTTGCACTTCAGTTTATTATATTCTAGGAGTGACTCAATAGTGTTGAGAAGATACAGTGCAATTCAAGTGCTTCCCTTTCAGCACACAGTGACTGCTAGAAACAGCCTCTTTTTGCAGAGATAGAAAAATGGAAAAGGCTTTTGGAGGTCAGGCAGTCTGACCTCCTGCTCAAAGTAGTGATGACTTCACATGTAGATCCAACACACTCAGATTCTTTTCCAGCCAAAGTTTTAGAGACTCCAGGAGTGAAGATTTCGTCATTTCCCTGAACTGTCCTTTCTAGGGCTTAACCACTCTAGTTGTGAAGATTTTATTCTTTTGCTCAAAGGAAGGTTATCTAACTCAAGGCTAATCAGATTAAACAGAAGTACTCAGTGTGGGTCAGAGGGATAAAGATGCGGTGAAAATAACTCCTGAATCTTAAAGTCCACCAGAGCTGGCTTAAGCTGTCTGGGAAGGAAAAATCTGTCTCCAGATTTCCAAATTTATCTCTATGTAATTTTCCATTATTGTAACTGGTTTTGTCCTATCCTTTCACTATGCACCTCTTATCCTCTCACTTCCCAGGGAAATGTTTTCCATCTTCTCTGCAACCTTTTTGTAGTGCTGTCTTTTTCTCCTGCTTATATAAACCCAGTAACTAGCTCCTAAACATTTTATGACTCTCCACTTGATTATCTCTAGAATTCATGCAGAATTTGGCAGAAAACTAAGTAGAATTACCAGTGGAAGGCAAGCAGTAAGTCTATTAGGATGGAAGCTTTTATTTGCAAATGACTGTATCTATGTCCTTTAACAGAAGATTTTTCTTGATTATTTTTACTTGTCACATCTACTGTGGCACTGGAATGGATTTATCAGAGAGGCATGGCTCTTCCAGAGGCCTGCCCTTTCACTGCTTTGACAAAGGCCTGTATTTTTTCCACGTTTGCAGACACAGAAAGAGTCATCTAGTGATCAGAACATACCATCTTTCAGCTTCCATCACTGAGAAAATCCACCTATGTTGACTGCCGATTTGTGAGTCCTTACTCTTGTGGGAGGTAGACCTTGGATTCCTCTTCTCTGTCCCCCATCTTGGAGTCTTTGCAAAAACCCAGTTCATCTGCCATTCAGTCCTCCTTTGCTATGCAGCATGTTCACTCCATCTCTTACCTGGTAACTGAGTGATTTAAGCAGATCACACACCTATCACTGATGAGGCTGTCATTGCCACCAGCTAAAGCTTCAGGGAAGAGTTATGAAATCAAATTGCTGCTCAATAGTCACTTCTCAGCTAAGCTCTCCTCCCACTGATGTCTTTTCAGCCCTTAAGTAGCTTTTGCTTTTTTATTCCCTCAAGTGTACGAAGATGCACCACATATAGGACATTGTTGTACTATAAATGCATCATTAAATGAAGAGCAAAAAGATGGTCTTAGCTCTGCCTCTTCATTTCCTAACACATAAACAGGGGGAGAATATTTCCCTTCTACACATGCAGGCTTATGGTGATTTGATTTTAGTATGTCTTCACAGCTTCTAGCCCTCTGGCACTTCTTTCTTAGAGCTTAAATGTGTGACTGCTTTAAGCATGTGTTTATGAATGCAGCTAATTGCCACCTCTTTAACACTGAGACATGACATCATCATCATCATCATTTAAAACTGCAGTGAAGAATAAGTAACAGAATCTGTGGATGATCACCAGCCAGTTTGCTTTAACATTTAGCTGATGAGTCTTTGATTATGTTTCCCATCAGGGTAAGTCTCTAAAGGAAGGTCTGCACAATTTCATTATTAGTGAAAGAAAAGGCAGCACCTGCATTTCATTAAAACTTCATAGTACCTTTGATTGTAGACAGTCTCTATTTAACTTGGTTGTATCTTTTGCCCCCAGGGTTCTTCAGCAAACCTGAATTTATTTGAAAAGACCAAATTCAAATGGTCCAGCCATTTTTGCACCTGAAGAGGATTTAATTTATTTTTGTAGAAATATTATTCTATCATTAAAATATTTTCTTGAACAGATATATAACTGGAAAAGCTATTAGTAGAAAATTGAGATTTTATTTGAAATCTGAATGGTCTATTTTGAGGAGACATTACTGTGTTCCAGTATTAATTAATCTGAAGTGGGACTGAAAAATGGAGGTTTGCCTGTAAACACCTGTTCCTCACAAATAACTTATTCTACATTTATAAAGGTTTACTTAAACAGTAGTTGTGTTTTATATCCAGATATAACTTAGCTTGAAAAATGGAAGCTGTAGTCTGGGCTGAATAAATGCTTGTTGTTTGGGATATGGAGACCCTGAGAAATGGAAAGGTTTGATGGAAACCAACTACATGATATCACATTCTTATGGTCACACAAAACAAAGAAAACATTGGTGAATAAATTCTGTTTTTAATTGAGTACTAGAAACAGATTCTTAAACTCAGTATGCAGTTAAATAAAATAGAAAACAGTCATAAATTGTCCTTTTTAACAATAGAAATGTAATCTGTAAAGAAGTATTCTATATTCCAATTCACTTCAGAGTGGACCCACAGAATTGACTTTTCCATCTTTTTTTTTTCTTTTTTCATGGCTTATGCTATCACTAAATAAAAATTATCTACACACACACTCATCCTCCCCAAGAAAACAGACACTTCTTTGGAAACAAGGCTATTTGATATTCAGCATGATTTTTATTGTCGTCCTATATAAAGTTTACATAATCCACCATAAAAAAGGTGGAAAGAAATACGAGAGAAAAAACAGAATTTCATGCCTTATGTTATCAGTTTATATATTTAATCCATTTTATATCTCTTCCTCAGCACCTTATGAGTCCCTCCTTCTTGCCTTTTGCTCAATAAAATTGTAGCCTGTAAGTCTCTCTTGAATAGAATGTGCAATAAAAATGCAATAAATTCACATTAACAATACCTGGTAAGACTGAGGAGACAAGTCAAGGTCCAGAACTTGGAGAAGAATGTTTACTATACATACCTTTGCACAGTGTGGATGTAACACTCAGCAACACTTAAAAGAAATCATTTCTCATTCAAAATTCATTATATTGTAACTACAGATTTAGTAACATACTGGCAGTTTGTATTGATTAACTCAGGGGTATTGTGGAAACTTGAAGCATACTGAAAGTGCCTTTAAAAGGAAATACTGATTTTATCTGGGGAGGGTGGTACACAAGCCTGCTGAAAAGCGGTGAGCAGTGTAATTCTTCTGGAGTAGTAACAGCAGATGAGCTGGAAGTTATCCTAGTGTATGCACTCTTCTATGTGAAAACCACTTCTCATTCAAAACCAACTTTATCCTTTATAGCAAGTTACAATGATAAAGATGTAATTTGTATTGATGGAGGTTAAAAAGACAGAGATTCATATTTTTGACTGAACAACTAGAAATTGAGGAGAGCCCCATAAATCTTGGAGTTGATCAGAGCACATTGTCAAGCATACACTACTGAAAACACCTTGAACCTGCCTGATACTACTTGCTGAGTCTTTAAAATATATGGATTTAGCAAAAACTCAATGACTTGCTGCATTTCAAGGCACAAAAATGTCAAACATACCAACTACATTTGATATCTTGTAAAATAAATTGATATTTTGGGACAAATTTTAATATTATTCCATCTAAAACAGGCTAGCCAGAGATGATTTGAATGTCTCATCATTGGAAGTGATGTGGAACCTGATCTACAGAATGATGTTCCTGTCCATAGCAGGTGGATTGGATAAGATGAGCTTAAAATGTCCCTTTTAACCAAAACAATCCTGTGATTTTGTAATTATTTTCTGAAACTTGCTTTATAATTTTTTTTTTCCTATCTCATTATCTGGTTTAACTTTGTAATGAATTTTCTTAGAAATTACTTAAAAGCAAGGAACTTGAGAATCATTTTACAGAATTGAGCCACCATTGCTTGATGATTTATTTTCACATAATAGACTGCTATATCCATCTTTTCTTTTGTTATGCAACTGAAGTTTCTGTAATTTATAAGAAAGAGGCATAATTTAATTTACTGAGATTATGCCCATGAAATTCAGATGGTGAAGATTTATACCAATGATGAGCATGTTCAAATGGACCACTGTCATTATCACTGGTATTCTGTCACTAGTAAAATGACTGTATGACTACAGTCTACCCTACATAATTTTCATATATGTGTAATATCTTGGTTGCAGCCAGGAAAGGGTAAATTTTGGTGGCAGCCAGGAGGGGCATGGCCAACACCCTCAGTTTTCCTACATCACCTGAGGACATGCAGAGGGAGGGCCTGGGGTGGGGACCCTTCTGCTGTGGCCATTGATGGACTGTGCGGTCAGATAACGCCGCGTTCCACAGGGGGAGCAATCGCCTGTGAATCCTCCACCTGTATGCTCGGCTGTTACTACTGTTGCTGTTACCTTGAGGTTCTTATTTCATTGCTGTTTCTCGTAAAATGTGATTATCCCAGCCTGTGATCTTTACCTTTTTTGCCTCCATTTCTCCTCTTCATTCCACTGAAGGTCAAGGATAGTGAGGAAGAAACACACGGTCTGGGGTGTTTCAGTGGGAATACTAGATTAGGGAACACCATTTCTAAACCATGATGCAGAGAGAAGTTCGTATATGTAAATATACCAAAAAGGTGAAAACAAAAGCTTAAAAATTTTGTCAATCACTAGAGACAAATTGCCTTATTTCATAAAGATTCTTCAGTTGTTTGCATTTACAAAATGTTAACACAATTTTTCTTTTTTTAAACGAGCACAGCTTTGAAAGTTAAAGATAAGGACTCAACTTCTTTGGCCTGTCTGGTGTTATTTAACTAGATTCCTCCCTCCACCTACTGTCTTCCTAATGTGATTTGGTAATTTCATGTCTCTAGAATGTCAGCAAGAGTAATAAAATAGCAATTTAAGAACACGTTAAAAGCCAATCTGAATGGCACTGTTCTTTCAAAGCTATTAAAATCAGGACTCACAGCAAGTCCTCATACTAGACAGCTCTGAATTTCCGTGAATAAAAAGAGCAGTTGTTTGGGCTCAGGGGATATGCTATAAAATGAGGTGCCAAATCAGAATTTACAGATTAATGTCATGTCAATGCAGATTATGCAATTCACCTTTTTGCACTCCTCTAAAAAATGTCCTCCTTGTTACTAGTCTTCATCTCACTTTGATTTTCTATAGCACAGCTCTCATATTTTTTGATTTAAAAGTAAATATTACTAAGGAAGGAGAAAGCTTGCACAGTTTAGAGTTCTGGCATAACACGCAAAGACACATGTCCTGATTTCAGGTTTTGGATCTCTTTAAGTGGTTTCCTAGTCTTGAAAGACTGATATCTCTTGTTTTTCTCTGGTTTTGTTTTGTG
>VYXD01030798.1:23975-42762 GCA_013397195.1 Hylia prasina | reverse complement strand
TTGTTTTGTTTTGTTTTGTTTTGTTTTGTTTTCCTTTTTCTTTTTCTTTTTTGTTTTCTTTAGTATCCAGAAGGGAAAACAAAATTATGGAGCAGGAAAAAAATGGGAGAAGGAAGGCTATAATTAGGATCTTTCATCACTGAAAATCAGGTGAGGAAAAAATAAGTCAAGATATTAAGTTCGTTAACGTGTGTCACTCATTCCTCCACTTTGGAATCTTTAGCTGAGTAAGCTTATTAAGAAATATGCATTTTCTGTATAATTTGGTGAAACATTATTTCTCTGAATAAAGAAAAAGGTGAACATTATTGTGATTTTTTTTTTTTTGTGGTTGCATCTATAAAATAATAAGTTCCAGACCAAAGACTGTAACTTTAACCCAAGGGAGCATTTTACATCACAGACATGTTGCACTCTAGGAGAAGAACATAACACTTTTTTGTTTTGCCACCATCAGGTCATCAAGCCTGCACAGCACCTATCTTGTGCACCCATCATAGTTGGTGCAGCATTGCTCATCCAGAGCTCAGTGTCTTTATCCTTGTTCCATAAACACATGGCTCTGGGTCAGCATCTGGATCAAAGAGTTAGAAGCCAAGGCACAGATATGACATTAACATAACTGTTGTGTACCTCAGGTGAGGATTTAGAGAGGGTCCCAACTTAAATCAAGCTTAAAAGCAAGGCACAAGAGAGTCTCATCTTCCATCTTCTCACATGGCTCTTCCTAACAGCTCTTCTTGTGCAGATAGTTATGCTTCTAAAGCAAGGAGAAAGGGCACTTCATTCCCTGACAATGCTTGTTTGAGGTGTATTGAGCTAGATTAAAATTACAGCCTCATCAGATCCTCTTTCCAGCAGCCCACCCACTACCAGGGGAAAGGAGAATACGACTCCTTATCATTTGACAACCACTAGCTACCCAAGTACCAAATCTGTCCTTTTCAAATGGGTAGCTCACCGCCCTCTTCTAAAAAGAGTGATGTCCTATTCCTTCTCAAGGCAACAGGATAGTGCTAGTAAAGCAATACCTATCATTGTCATGTTACCAAATGTCCCAGAATCATCCTTAGCAGTGAAAAAAATACATATGACAGATTTGCAGGGCCCATTGTTTCTTTTTCCTGGCACTTACCTATTTTCCTCAGCTATCTGTCTTTCAGAGATTGTCCTGAGGTGGAAAATCCACTGTAAATTGTGGTCTTGGGTGTCAATTTTCTATTAGAAGCTAAGTAGTTTGACACACACACAAAAAAAAAAAAAAAAAAAAAAAAAAAAAAAAAAAAAAAAAGGGCATGGACCAATCATGGACCAATGGAGATACTATAATCAGAATCCCTTTCAGCACTGAATCCTCTTGCCTGGATCTGAATGAGATTGTTCATCTCCTGTCCTGAGCAGATTTAACTGCATGCCTTGGAAGGAGCGTTGTGAAATGTATTATGTAATATTGTCCCACAGGGAAGCATCTAACAATCATATCCTGTTTAATTTTGTTTCCTTTATTTCTTTTCCTTTTCCAGATGATCAACTACTCATTAAAACTATTTTATGCTATGCCAAATCTTCTCTAAAGAGAGCTTTTTATCAAACAAGGAATGACCTTAGAATGCAGTTGAAATTTTGAATAGATTTTCAAGGGTTTGAAAAGATGGGACAATGTACATGAAAATAGGGAAAGAGCAAAAACAGTAAAGCCATCATAGGCATTAGTTTGCTTATGCTTTGTAAGCAAGTCTTCTGCTGGAACTGTTACCATTAAACTCTAAACAACAATTCCAACAAAGTAATTTTTTTTTTTCACAAAAGATCCATTGTGTTACACTCACAGCATGTGTAGCAGTTTTGAAATTTCTGCTACAGCAGCTGGTCTAATTAAGTGGCAGCTATGATTGTGGTTGGGTGTGGGTTGGGAAAGGTTGGGTATGGGTTAGGAAAGGTCTTCACTCCAGGCAAGGCAAATACAAACACTCAGATTGCTTTTTCTGTTTTTGATGGTCACACAGAATCTACAGGTCTGTATCAAGTACAGAATAAAGTCAGATTTTCCTGCTGCCCACTGCTACTGCCCAACAGTGTGGGACCTACCCTGTGTGCAGCTCAGAGATCAGATCACAGGCTGTTCTACTTTCAAAATTTGTTTCTTGTTCCAAAGTCTACATCTGGTGGTGTCATCTACTGCCAAAGACAGCATACGTGGCACAAGTATGTATAAAACACCTGGCACTCAGCTTTTTACAGTCCCTTGGAGATTGACATGGTCTAGTTTATATTTTCTTGTCTCAGTGGCCAAGACACTGAAAGCTCACTCTGACTGATAAATGTGAAATATTGGCACGGACCCTAAAAGCTAGTAAAACACCAAAGCTGGGTGATTGCTTGCCATCTATATATTGGATCCATGATATTTATAATTGTGATATACACAACAAGCAACCCTTGAATCATGTCTATTCTCAATGGCATAGACATAGGAAGCTTTTAGTCCCAGTTTAAGTTGGCACTTAACAGACACCTGCAATAACCTTTTGGAAATGTATAAACCCCCAAATTTTCAACAGTACCTTATTAATCCCCTCTGTGTTCCTGCCAGGGTGGCAAGCACAGTGCTAAAAATGTTTGGCATTTTCTCATATGAAGTTTTATGTACAGAGGTGAAGGTAAGTGAAATCTCTCTGTGTTGATTTATAGCTGACAGAAAGTTATGAAGGAAAGATATAGGAAAAGCGAGTTGGAGCTAGCGCTGACAGCATTGTGTCTGTATTGCATGGAAGAGGAGGATCCAAGCAAGCAGTAGCTTTAACAGTTATGTCACATTTGACAACACCAAACTGAACTAAAAGAGCAGACTAGTATGCAGACAGGTGTAATAGGGTGTCACGACACACCTATACTGTATTTATGTCTTCTTTATGTCATGAAATAAGAACATGTATAATGACTTTTCAAACTGTGCTATTTCTGGACAGAATTTCCAAAGTAGGTTCCAAGTTATAATCTATATTCTGAAGAGAAAAATCTCAAGAACTTAAATTTGATGAAGACATGCAACTGAGAAGTCAGCAGGATTCTCTTTAGAGGTAGTTTCTACAATGAATGAGTTGCAATAATATATGTATACAGAAATGTCAGTTTTCAACAATAGGAGAAAATTTAGTTGATTTAATTTTTTAACAAATTTTAATTTTATTCTAAATTTCAGTTAAAAATTTTAAATACTTACATTTCTCCACTGCTTTCTATTTGTTGACACATTTCATCCAGCAGTTTTAATAAACTTTGCATATTCAAATATTTGGAAATGCCTGTGCAGGAGACAACCAATTAAACTGACTGACAGGAAGGACTATTGAAATGGACAATAGATATATTTGTAAGAATGTTTTATTAAATAGATCCCTACTAATAGAGGCAATTTTACTTCCTTACTTTAATTGTTTCTGTGAAGCTTTGAAATGTATGAGTTTAAATAAATCTTACTCTTTTCATATAATGTAATTTTAATTAAGCTAATCATAAAATAAGCTATGTAAAATAAATATAAATTCTTTTAGGACAGCTATGAAAAGAAGGTCTTATTTGATGATTTTAAAAAAAAAGTCTTTCAGTTCAATTTGCAATTACATTTCCTTTTCTTGTTTTGTTTTTTACTTTTCTGCTGTCCTTGTCTGCAGATCAATCGTTATAAGATTTTCAACTGACATACAAAGTCAATAAGCCACCCTTTATATAAACCAAAACTCTCTATTCTCTAGCCCGGGTGTTTAGAAATAAGTGACAGTGTACATTTTGAACAGTAACTCATAATTTTGTATAAATGCTGGTTGATACTAATAGCATATTCAACTTTCTCCTACAACCTCTCTTATTTTCCTCAGTAGATGAATAGGCAAACCTGTATCTGTAGCAACATGAGCTTTGTCCTATCCTAAAAATGCCACTTACTTTAGCACTATATCTTGTGAACTGCATGCAAAGATAATGCCTATAGAGAGTGGAAAAGGAGAAGAAAAGAAAGATGTACATGGCCAATTTTTTGCTTAATACCTTGACTAAGTTATAGCACAGAAAGGGTTATTCAATTAATTTCAAATTCCTGCACCCAAAGGTTTCTTCCTTCTTTCATAAGTTTATCACCTCTCTCATTTTAGTGGTGAGAGCAGGAACATTATGTCACAGAGAGGTGGTGGGTACCTCATCCATGGGAATATTCAAGATCTGGCTGGATAGGGCTCTGAACAACCTGATCCAGTTGAAGATGTCTCTGCTCATTGCAATGGGCTTTGGCTAGATGAACTTCAAGAGGTCAATTACAACTCAAACTATTCTATGATTATATTTATTCAGCAGAAATACATTTTATGGACTTTTGTCATATTTGGGTGTGGTGGTTTTTCTACAATCACTTCTTTTTGTAGAAGAATTCAGATAAATTTTAGTAAACAAGGGTAACTCCTTCAAATCTGTGTGTCTAACAGATTCAAGAGTTAAAAAATCTGAGGCAACCCCACATCCAGTGAGAGGTTTTTACAAGTAGAGTTTGGTAGATGTGAAAGTCTTAACCACCTTACATGCTGCAACTATGACTCCCCAAGCCCAGTCATAGCAGCTGCCTGTTTGAATATTTGCACTGCTTAAAATCTGCCACTTACTCCTTTGCACCACACTGGTCACCTGCCTGGGGTCACATTAAACTCAGCTAAGTATAACATGCAAAGAGAAAGTGACCGTGAAAGATCCCTTCCAAGTGCCCCTCCCTTCTCTGCTTCATTTTAATGTGGCTGCCATATGGTTCAGGGGCCATCATAAGCCTCTGTGTTTAACTAGTCCTGCTGTAAATGTTAAATTTCTCCCAGGAAGATTAAAAGACTGTTCCCTAATATTAAATGCAAGATTAACTTTTTTTGATCATAAATACCCAGCTCAAAGAATTGTGCTGGTTTCAGCTGGGCTAAAGTTAATTTTAGAGTGGCTGGTATGGGGCTATATTTTGGATTTGTGCTGAACACAGGGTTGATAATACAGAGATGTTTTTGTTATTGCTGAGCAGGGCTTGCACAGCATCAAAGCTTTTCCTGCTTCTCCTATTGTCAGGTTGGCAAGGAAGTTGGGGGTGCAGGGGAAGCTGGGAGGAGACAGAGCCAGGACAGGTGACCCCAGCTGACCAAAGGGATATTCCAGACCATATGATGTCTTGCACAGTGTATCAAGTGGGAGGGAGAAGGAGGAAGGAAGGGACACTTGGGGTGATGGTGTTTGTCTTCCCAAGTCGCCATTGCACATGATGGAGTACTGCTCTCCCAGAGATGGATGAAAACCTGCTTTCCATGGGAAGCAGTGAATTAATTCCTTGGTTTGCTTTGCTTGGGTCTGTGGCTTCTGCTTTCCCTTTAAACTTTTAAATGGTCTTTATCTTAATGCAGGAATTTTCCAGCTTTTACTTTTCTGATTCTCTCTCTGGTGGTGGGGGAATGAGTGAATGGCTAAAGAGGCTTGCCTGCTGGCTGGGCTCAAACTACACCAAGAATGAAGACAGCAGCAATCCAAATGAGATTTTTTTTTTTTCCTGTGGCAGTGTGGGGCAAAACTACAATGAAAAGCAGTTAAATAAGTAATGTTACTGTTTCGTATCAGTATGAAGCTACATTGATCAAATGCTCAGGTTCCAGAGCCAAAGGGGAGGAGGGAAATTAGTTTCTAAGAATATTTCTTCCTTCTGTTGCACTTGGACACATTTGGAGGGGACTGTATGAGGTAATAAACACATGCAAGTCACTTATATCTGCAGAAATGTTATGCTGTATTGTATGAATTTGTGGAAAACAAAGCATTAGCTCAAACAAGATACTAGAAAAGGGATTAGGGAATTGCCCTCTTTAAACTATTTGCTTTAATTTGCATGCTCATTAACTATGTAATAGAATGGAAGGGCTTAATTACCTCATTTATAAAAACATCACTGACAATTTAATTGCAATGATAGTTCTAAAAAATTTTGGTTAACTTGCAGTGACAAATACATGATAAAATGAAATTGTTATACTGCCAGAAAGACAACATAAAATGTTGCTATATGGCAGTACTGAAAGAATCTGATTATTATCTATGAAATAGATGAGAACTAACAGCATGTCAAAGGAGGGAGTTAAATGATGTTTTTCATCACAAACAGAGAATTGTTAAAATTATGCATTTTGTATGGATCACAAACCTTAAACTTTGCTGCTAAATGAAAATTCATTAAACTAACATTACTATAGTGGATTATAAACAGTTTTATTAAAGGATATATATACTATAAGTATGTAGGCAATAGAAATAACTCTTTGAAACAGGTCTATAGAGCCAAGTTTTTTATCGTAGCATCTCCATTTCTTGAAATGTCTTTTTATGCAGCTTTTTGCAATGGATTTGAACGGCACATTCAGAAAATAATATTTAAATTATGCCTACACATTAGATTTCCTAATATGACACTTAGAGTACTAAATCCAGTTTGGTATACCATGGTTTAGGACTACATAAAAAGAGACTAACAGCAAATAAGAATTGCTAAAAGAAATTTGATTTGTTCCTGATAAATTAAAGGATGAGGAAGGGAATGATAACACTCAGCAGCTTGAGAAAGCAGTGGGAAAATAAGAGGGTCTGACGCCCTGTCACACAGGATAAATAATAAAAGATTTAAAACCTAGAGAAGGAAGATGTAGGTTTATGATGTGAATGTGGATGTCAATGTGTTGGCAGTGGTATGGCTACAGGGTGACCTCCACGAGAAGAGCCCAGGGACTGCCCTGTGACAGACACTGCTCCAATCAACCCACTGCAGCAGAGCATATCTGCATTGAACTACATGTGTTAGCATGAAATACATGTCCTACAAAGCCTTACCAGAATTTTGGAATGAACCAGGCAGGATGCGTTATGTAGAACTCACCATATCTATTCTTCTCTGATAGATCATTTACCTCACAAAATACTGTTGCAGCCATAATCTATGTCTCTGTGTCTGAATATTGGGGGGTTCAGAGAGGAAAGGAAACCCAAAATGGAAAAATGGGGACGTCACTGCACTTTGGGAGAAAGTGAGTTTGAGCTGTGCTGTGGGAGCACCACAGCCTTGCCTTGATTAAAAGCTAAGAAACTGCACACAATGAGCCATGATGGTGCACACAGGGGGTTTTATTGGCAGCCTCTGTGGACATCTGGCTATAAACTCCCCAGGAACTGGTAGGTACATTGTTAGGCAGATATCCTCCAGGGTGCAGAAGAAGAGGGCAGGTGTATGTTGAGCTACTGCACAGACCAGGTCTGACAGTCCCACGTCTGCCCGAGTGCTACTTGGTGTTCCACTCCCTTGACCACCAGCTCTTGGTGCTTGTCTTTGCAGCTGTTCTTAGCCACTGCTTATAGGCACGTATTTTCCTCCATATGTGTCCTTGCTGATTGTCAGCTGCAGAACCATTAAATGCTATTAAAAAAAAAAGGTAGTGAGGTTTTTCTTTCCCGCCTGACACCCTTGTCTTTGAAGCTGGTGATTTATTTTCTTAGACATTGGTAATTTTTGCATGATGCCTGACATATAATCTGTTTTGCAATACTGTTTATTTTAGATTGAAAACAAATCATCCTATATGTTTTGATGACTTGGCTTACATCTATATTGTTGATCACTGCTCCAGAAATATGTCCTTCTTCTATCTTATTTGCTTTCTTCAAAGTGACTTCAATTATGATGGAATTCTTCAGAGACATTTTGAGTACAATATTTTTTAAATCTATTTGGGGGTCATTATTCTTTAGCACTTCTCTATTTAGCAGCAATCTATTTTATTAGTTGATCCAGGTAATTTCTTTTCCTCCTATTTTTTCTGAGCTGCATTCAGCATTTATTACACTGGCTGCTTCAACTAAACATGGTAATGGTGGTCCAGCACAAGCCCTCGTGGCAAACTGCTGTAGACCAAAATAGACATTTAAAGACTGCTGCTCTTAGATAAAGATAACAAGCACATGTCAGCTCCTCAGCAGCCCTTTACTTTTTAACAATGTGTGCATACACTTCAGCTGTGTAAATCTTTGGCCTTTATCTGACTGCAGAGACAGGAGGATTCCATTCTCCTGGATCCATACAATAAACAAATATATGATCTTACTTGGATAAAGCCCCTTTAGTGTGTGGTCTATTTCTGAACTTTTCTTATCTTTAAAAAATCTAAACTTTCTGACCATAAATTACCTGCTTATCCTTCTATTTACTGGTTTCACAGTATATTAATGCAAAAGTACATTTACATTTCTCTTAGTAGGAATTGTTACTCCAAACTTTAATTATTTTCTTAAGTAGATATAGCTCATGCACCACTTATGGTGGTTTTAAGTGATTAGTTTAAGTTGCTTTAAATAATTAATTCACTGCACTTTCACAGAAATATTTCATTTTCCTGTTTATTATATGGCATCTGCAACTGCCTATAGGAAAAATTTCCTGTAGGAAATTCTGTAAATCTGTAAGGGTAGAAACCTGAACGGAGTAGAAATATGCATAATAATTAAAGAATAAACAAAGTCTTTGCCCAGAAGAGGCTAAAGTATAAGTTATATGAAATAACAGGTATGCAATACAGAATATTCATATTTATGCATAGATCTCACTTCCTTTATTTCCTAGTTAGTATAAAAAACTCATTCAAATTCTTTCATATTTTGTGCTAATTTTATTACTGTAGTTGTACTGACATATGCAGAAACATGATCAGTCATATAAATTTTAATAGTTGAATTTTGGTCATTAAGCAGGAGAGAAAATAAATAGAAGATGTTATTTAAAATTTGAAAAAAAGCCTATGTAGCTAGTAATTAAGTACTACTTGATCTACTTTTTTGACTATATTTTATCTTGGATCTCATTATTAACAAAATCAATCAGTCTAAAGATTGGGAGCAGAAATCAATGACAAATACAGAACCAATTTTATATTAAAAATAAAAATCCTGTCTGCAAATGTTTTTATTCTTTTATATCATAATTAAAGAATTATTACTTAAGGGTGAAAAATATCAGAGTTACATGGGATAATGAAAAGATCTGATCAAGCTTATATGGAAAGAAAAAATAAGTGTTGCTAATATTGCTACAAATTAGTATTTCAGGACAGAAATAACATTCCACAGGTGTGGTTTGTTTTTTTGTTTTTTTTTTTTACTTTTAGTAATATAAATGTGATTAATAATATTACTGTTCTAATTAACTGAGGCAACTTCAAATACCTACCCAGTGGTACAGGTTTAACTCATCAAGCTTGTGTCTAACTTTTGATTGTTGATAGAGCAGAATCCCTCCAAACCATCTGTATTTACTGTTTGTTTTAGGTAAGCCTTCCAGACCATGCAAAGTGACTTTCTCAATCTGATCTTGGGAGCACCATGAAGAAGACAACCTATCATACTCAAAACCTGAGAATGAACGTATCCTACTGTTTACAGAATCTGAATAGTCTGAGCACTCATAGGGCTGGCCAAAAATAGAACTGAAGATAAAAAAAATTAATAGTGTAGTATAATAAAACATGGTATCATGATTAATGATAATCAACACATGCTTTCTAAGGAATTGATAATGCATTTAACAGTTGTGGCTTCATACTGTGCTGGGTTACAAATTTAAATTGTGAAAATAGCTAGTTGTACTATAGTTTTGGAACTCAATTTAGTATGAAGTTTTTATAAACTTATGCTACACTAGGACTAGAACATGTATTCAATTGAAATAATACACACTGTGTGAGGTGAAATATAAAGACAGAAAGTCATACTAAACAGTCAATATGATACAGTTATCCAAGTCAGACAAACTGTATTATTACATAACCGAAGCATGATCACATAACTAAGAGGTAAAATCCAGTAAATTAATTTTTTATGGCAATCTATATCCTAGGAAGAAGTCACCTTGAATAGATTTTGTGCTCTGTTTGGCAAGAAAGCTGCAAATGCCAAGCAATACAGTAAGTAAAATGTGCTAATACAAATCTTGTTCTGAGTGAGACTGAACTAACTCTGTGTATAGAATTTTGTGAAAGGTGGAAATGTCTAATTGTGAAATATCTTATTTTGACTTTCAGGTTTTTAAAGGATGATGAACACTTTCAGATGATGCAGGAAGAAATTAAAAAGTTCTAGGGAAAATTCTAGGGAAATTCACACGCATGCAAAAAATTACATTGCACAATGAGGATTAAAGATGTAATATTTTACTAATCGCAACAATAATTTTTCTTCTTTTATCTTCTAAACACAATATGTTTTTAATACAACAGATTATGCTTTAAAAAAAGATTTTTTTTCTCAATTCTTGTTTCATATGTTATGAATATTTTCTAAGTTTCATAGAAGTTTTCATACAGCAGAGAATTCCTAGCACTAGCCCTCAGGAATAAAATTTCTATAGAAAGGGTAATATACAACACAGGCCACTATGTCTCTGCAAGCTGATATCTGATAAAGATAGCTGATAGTTGATAAAGAATAAACCACACAGTGACATTAAATAATCAAGAGTGAAGTGTGCAAATAAAGAGAAGTCAGAAATCAGGAATAAATTTACGCTCCATTAAAGACTGAAGTAAGAGATGTAGTGGGAAATTGTTAAAACTCTCTTGATTAGCTATAAAATAAAAACTATAAAATTACACTAGTTTTTTTATGTCAGTCTAAAACTAAAAAAACCTGAATTAAAAATATTGCTGTATCTGCCTAGAGGTTTTTAGAAAAAAAATCCAAAATAATGAGAAAGGTCAGATACGGATTACAATATGTTAGTAAAGTCTCACCTTATTCTTAATATCAGTAGATTTTTCAATTATATATATTTTTTAAGCAGATCATTTGACATTTACAATCTGATTGAGATTAAAGTGTTGTACTCACTTTAGTTTATTCAGCTGACAGAGCTAAAGAGAAATAGGTAAAACAGGATGCATAAAATGTAATTTTTCCTTATGACACCTAATATAGCTTTTGAAAGGCCTGTAGATGAAACAAGTTCTAATCCATAGTAGCCTTTGAGCAGGATCATAGCTTTCCTGTCCTTATCATATCATTCCACTGCCTCTTCCAGTAAAAGAGCAGGAAGAAAAGTACTTCTCTGTGAATCAGTGTTCCAGTGGAAACGTTGAAAAACTGGTTATTTTTTATGGACTATCATAAATAACTTGGATACAATAATGAAATTATTGTTTTTTTAAAGAATATCAAAACAGAATAAAAATTAAGGGTGAGAGAGATATAAAATCATTCTTTTGGAGTTCTTTAACTCATCAGAGAAGGTAGACAGCATCTTCAGGATGTTTCATGAAAGTTTTCAAAAATTCATTATTTTTAGCATCAGAAAGTCATTGGACAAATCTGAAAAATTATATAACAAAATGCAGACATACTTCCGAGAAACAAATGTAGCCAGGTCTTGAACATCCTTTCCTTGTTTTGAAATAAAGAATATAAGAATTTATGAGAATTAAGTTCAGCAAAATAGATTCCTGATTCTATTTTCAGTGTATTATGATTAAAAAATTCATAATGACTTACTATCATCCTCTATCAAAAATATACTATTGGTCACCAAGACAAGAGAGAGGGAAAAAATGATCTAGGAATGAGGAAGAAAGTGAGAGTCTGGTTGAGGTCAAGTAATGGACAAAGAACTAGACAAATCCTTATATATATATATCTATTCTTCACCTAAACAGTGGAAAAAATGTACTGGAGAAGAGGGACATTTGGAACTAGAGGTTCTTTAAGGTCCCATTCAACCCAAACTCTTCTTTGATTTCATGACTCTTGTAGTTCTTTTCAGGCACAGATCAGTGAAAAGTTCTATGTCGTCTCAGCTTTTAGTACTGTTTTGAGTAGTTAATATATTGAATTTAGTTTGTATGGAAATGCAAGAACATCTCTTTTGGTATGATGATATCAAATGTGTTAAATCAAAAAGTGTTAAAAAGGAGACATTTTAAAAATGACATTGAAAAAATAAAAAAATGTAAAAAACCATTTTACTTATGTATATGGTAAATAATTTATATACATATGCTAGTAAATATTATGAAACATAAGAATAATTTTACTATTTTTTTCTCTAGAAATGTCAATGGCATTGATCATGTTACCACAAACTTAGTTTTGTCTCAGTCCTTTTATCTTCAAATTTTCAGCTTGCTTACATTTATTTATCTATTCAGATTCTTACTTTTCTTAATTGCAAACAGCCAGTCAAAATCTCTCCTACAAGATTTTGATAAAATAGCTCCTTACAATGCTTGAAATAAATTCAACAAGTAGAATAAAATAATAGTAAATATCTGTAAAATATTCTTTTGTACTCTCTTAAATATGAGAATGAATTAGCCAGTTAATCACCTATTTGAAAGAATCTAAGAGAACTTTATTTGTCTGTTGTTGGAATGACTACAATGTGTTAAATTTACTTGAAAGGGGCCAAACAATAGGTCATATCTTTGGAGCTTTGAGAAACCAATTAATTCTATAAAAAAGAAGAAAACAGCAACCTTCACTCCATTAGACACTACCCCAGAGGGTCAGTCACCGACAGATAATATAGAGAATGAATAATAAGAGTGGGATTTATTTTAATGAGGTTTTTTTTCCAGGTTAAAAAAAAAGTTAATATATGATGCAAAACTGAACAGCTCTTTTATGTTTCTTGAAATATAGTGGATTAAAATATAATTTCAGAATCTAAATGTAAAATAACTTTCATTTTATAAAATACCAGCGACAACTCAATACCTTTTCTAAGGGTAGAGGATAAGACTTGGAAAATAGATCAACTTAGAAAAATTTGGAAATCAATGCTCTCTGCCCTTCCAAACTACATTAATTTCCCTAGGTTCAGAGACTAATAAAACATCATTATCTCCATTCAAGTTTGTCAGAAGCTCTTTACTCTGATTCTCAGTTTCTATGAAGTCCATCCACACAAAGCAGATGACTGATTTTTCCCCTTCGAAGAACAGGGGTGTGGGGGAGAGTGTAAAACACCCAGCTAGCACGTATTTGAACTGACTAATAAAACCTCTGTTTAACTACTAAAACCTCGCTTTAGTTATGTAACCTGGGAAAGTGGATTGCATGTGTAGCACTTCTCAGAAACCAGACATTTTATTTCACAACCACCACATTTTCTGCCCGGATGGAGCTGACACGGAGCAGCCCGGTAGCGGCGGTCAGGGCGCTCCTCCTGGCTGCGGGGAGGTGAAGGTGCAGTTCTTTTCTAAACCAGCTTAATGAGGGCTCCCACAACTTGGGACCATACTTTAACCAGCAGTATATTTTAACCACTTTAGATTGATACTGCCACTTCCCAAAACCAGACGGGTGTGGAAGTACAGATGGGGTTTTTTGATTTTCTACTACAATTTCTTTGCTGGCTTGGACTAAAACAATAAAACACAGCAGGGTGTGGAGACAAATGAGGGGACCTCCTCCAACACAGGATACCTGTATACCTATAAATCTCACTTTTCCTTTCATAGTGTGACTACACTGCATCTGGATGTCTTCCTGGCATAGATGTATTCTATCAGCTGTCAGATGGACCACTAATTTTGAGCTTCCTCCAGGAAAAACTTCAAAGGAACATGGATAGTTTACCTTAAAGAGAATGAAATCAAACTGAGTGAAATAAGTGAAATGATCACAGTGATGCTGAATAGAAATGATGATGTATGAAAGTTATATACAGAATATTCTAATTGTCAGTGGGATTTGGAAGAAGAGCGGGCTACAAAATAATTTTTTAGTTATTAATCTTATTTTATTAATTAACTTTCTCTTATTCTTCAGATGGACTACCTAGCTGCAGGGGACATTCCCTAGAACTGGATCTAAAAATAGTCTCAACTTAGCAGGTGTGAATTCAGAACTGCTCCACAGGAAATAAGAATGGTTATTTAAGATTTACAAAGTGAGCAAAGTGATTTACTCAGTCCCATTCATGTGATCAGATGCATGAACACAAATGCAACTGCAAAAGAGCCAAAAAGGTGGAGCTAGAGCAGCAGCAGCATGGCTTGGGAGATTTACTGTTGTATTCCTTATTAATTTTTATTTTTAAGAATTTGATTCTTCTGTTGGAAGGACTGTGCAATTAGACAACTGATTTGGGAGAGAAAAAAAATTAGCTCACCTTTCACTACAAAATGCAGACTTTTCACCTCTGCAGCAACACAACAGAAAAAACAAACAAAGCAGCTTCACAATACAGAAAATATAGAGAATGAAGCAATTGCGAGGAATAATGTGATTTATGTCAGAATAATTAATCATAATATCCAGTTCTTCCAGTTTCACAAAATATGGACCTGCTTTGTAAACAAAAATTATTTTTGTTCTTTGGTTTCACAAGTTGCTCCGTATTGTTCATTCATAATGCTGTGTAAGGTGGAATGGAGGCTGGAGACTTTCACCCCTTATGAAATCAATCACCTTTCCTTAGCAATGTCTTAAGCACACCCTTCCACTGAAATGAACTGCCTCTGGGCTCTGTTATTCCTTGGTATCCCCTATAAATATATGCACATAGACCTCATCTGGCTTATATGCTCAGGAGAAAGCAGAACAACCACAGCAATCTGAAAAGTATTTTATTCTTCAATAATAAAAAATTTCCCTACTATACATCTCATGTATACATTAAAATAAAGCACAATTTTCAAAGAAGTTCTTCAATGACTATTTCTTTCCTGGTGCAGTCGGACACGAAATGATCACACAGAGACCTGGAATCTTTTGAGATGCAGCGCTGAGGCCGAAAAAGAGGCCTTTGTTTATTAATTTCCAAATATATACTTTTATCAAGGTGACAATGGATTGGAAGGTGAAATTCCCACCTCTCAACCACATTGGTCAATCAGACTATCAATCACATTCTCCTCCCATTTGAAGGAACGCAAACATTGGCCATATTTACAAAAAACAATTCTTTGTTTATGTTAAAAGGCATGGGAAAGTGAGAAACTCTGACTCCAATATGAAACATTAGAAGGCTAAGAAAATTCTGGGTGACATTTTCCTAGTATTCTAGTATAAGATTTTTAGGAAGGTGGAGGCAAAGAGGAGGAAGAAAAAATGAAGGAAGTTTTGTGAAATTTTAGACAACTCAGAATATTCACATAGCGTATGTTCTATAGGGGGATGTTTTGAGACTTAAATAATTGTGTGTAAGAAAAGGCAAATCCCATAGCTAGTAGATGGCATTTTACAGGAGAGCCTTTGCACATACATTTGTGAATGCCTCTGTGTTCTTTGAAGAGGAGAGAACAAAGGAGCACCTTCATAGTTTCTGCTTTGACAAGAATTTCTACTTAGCAGTCTTTTCCTGAGTAAAACATTGTGGAAATGGTTACATTTGCAGGAAAAACCTGAGTTATAATGGAGGAACACATCCAACAGAAACTTTTCCATGAAACTGCATTGACACAGTATCTCACAGAAACATTGCAATGTATTATGTACATAAAAGTTTTGATAATATAATAAGGCTGTTGAGATGGTAAGGTTCATATCCTGAGACAAGAATCTCTGCAGGGGTGATACACAAGATTAATTTTAAATGCAAATTTTTGTATACATGATTTTTTTTTTTTAATTTCACAGATAGAATTATGTGGCTAATGCTTATAATATAGGAAAATAATGTCAGAAAATAAACAATGTTTCATTCCACATCAAGCAATCATTGAAAGCCTCACAGGAAAGCTTTTATCAAATTTCTGTCTGAGGATGTGTATAACTTATGAATTAATTTTTAACTTCACATTAGTCCAATCCATGATCCAAGCCATTCCATGGAAGGTGATTTTATAAGAAATGAAATTCTATGGAAAATTTTCACAAGTTTCTCAAAAAGGAAATAACATCAGAGTCAAGGAACAAACATATCCTAATAATGTTAATTTCCCAATTAAAATAGAGCAAAATATTAGATCAAAATATTAGATTAAAACATAAAAAGTAGTTGGGTTTACATGAGTTTTATTTTTAAAAAAAGGAAAAAATCTTCTGTGTTATCTTGGTGTTTGGATAGTCTCTTCTTCTGCATGGCCATCACTTGTCTTTCACTTAGACAAGCCTTTTTTAAGAGGGAGATGGTGGCAGATTTCCTGCTAAAGAATCTAATTCTCAACACTATTGTTTAATGTGCCAACTAAGCTTTACATTACACAGTGACATAAAACAAACTGTCAAAGCAGTGCTTTCTCTAAAGAAAGATTTCCACCTACTAGAAGGCCTCCAGTCTTGGAGAAAATTGATTGGACAACACTCACAGTAAAAAGAGAAAGTAAATCACTTTCAACTTCATTCATCAAGGACAAAACCAGACAATTTTGTTGTATCACCTCAGTATAGCCAGAGAAGATAAATCCTTTGCACTCACGCCACTCACAATTTCCTGTGAATAAAAACAGTGAAGGAACTAAGTACCTTCATTTGAAGGAGAGAGACCATCATTTTAGTCCTTTCATATGACGAGGAACCCAGACCTCTGTTCTACAGCAGTAACTCTTTTAATTTCAAGCAATACACAATGTTTCCCATTGTACAAAGTTATTTCCCTTTGAAGATGCCTCGGCTTTAATCTCTTTGCACGAGAAAACTCCCCACATGAATAGTGTCCCTTCAATCTAATAATTTTCTGTGCCCTTCCCTGGAGTGTTAATCTTGCTGGTGTGTTCCTTCATAGTTAGGTGATCGCATTTATATTACGTGATGCATTCTACGAGTGTGCAATATTAGAGTGGCTTTATTACAGCCACAAATAGCCACTGGAGCTCACTGATCATTCCTCAGTTCTTTCTAGTTCAAATTATACTACATAAAACTGAAATATGTTTATGAACATTCCAGTAGAAGATGGTTGCATTTTGTGTTGTGAGTAAATGGTCGAAAACCCTTTAAAAGGCTGAAATAGATAAAACGTAAATTTTAGAATGCCAAAGGAAGGTGTCATGATGTGATAATATAAGACTCAAACAACTTGCTGGGAATTAAAAATCTAAACTTTGAATCTAGGAGATTTTGTTATTGTATCACAGACAGTTTTATGCACCCTTCATGGGTTCAAACTTGAATTAGAATTTTGAACTGTTGTATTAATTGTTTTTTAGCTGATAATACAAACCATCTACAGTGCCCAGTAGATGGTCCTTTTTTATACAAAGGGAATAATCATAAAGATATACAGTAAACAATATGCCATGCAAACTGCATTTGCAAGAATAGTTCCTTTATTGCTCCTGTGCTGATCGTTTCCAAAAAGAATGGATCAATTAAATTGTCCTCACCAGCTGACCCTCAATTATTTGAATACCACAGAATAGGTATCTTTGAAAAGTAATTCATTATTTTGTAATTCTTGTTTCACACTATTTCTGTGTAACATTTTAATTAATCTATCAAAAAAATTGGAAGAGCATATAGAAAATTAAAAAGCTTTCCAGGCTTTGTGAAGATATTGCTGTTTCAACATCTTAAAGAGCAATGTTTCTAGGTTCAGACAGTTTATGTTAAACATTTCTTAAAATGCCTGGAAGTTTTAAATTTTGAAAGACAAATCTATGATGACATCCAAGGAATGCATTACTTACATTTAAGAAGGCCAGTCTTCCTCAAGACAGATAGTCATACTTCAGGCCTTTCTTCTGTATCCTGACTTTTCCACTGTATTATCATTCTATAAGAATGAATAAATTATTTTCCTGTTGTTGGGATGCTGCAGACAGAGAAATAAATTTATAAAGATATGTTACCTTCATAAGAGACTAAACAGAAAAACAAGCTACAATATGAGCACCTTTGCATGGAGACTAAATGACCAGAATTTTATTTAGTCAGTTTTTTTTCTGTAATAACTCCATCCATCATTTCTTTCCCACTAAAAATAAAGCACAATTAAAAGAAAATATCCTTTGTAAACTGCAGTGACATAAGATTGACAAAGCCCAAGCAGGCTCAGGACAGTAAAACTATAATAGGAAGAAAACTTTATTTTACTAATTATGTTTACAAAAACAATAGGTAAAACGCCTGCTTATGAAACACTGACTATATCTACTATATCAACACAAACCACAGTTTGCTGAGAAACCTACAAAAAACAGAATGAGTCTGACAGTTTAGTGGTAGAGCTACTTGTGCTGTACTTTTTCTGAGAATGATCTGCATAGAGCATTATTCTCTTTACATCTGTTGCTGTTCTCAGCAGTGAGACCTGATGACCCAGCAAGCTGCCTCCTTCAGATTCCTGGAAAATTAGCCATTGCTTCAGAATTTGCCCTTTAAATTTAGAGTGAGCAGACTTTATCCTACAACTAATCTCATTGATTTAAAATGATGGGTTTATGGTACTGGAGAATACAAAAGAACCAAAAGAGCTGTGTAATATTTGAGATCTTACTCTTGGGTTAGACACGATGTGAGATATTTAGAAGTCAGCTTCAATTTCTAACAGAAATTCCTGAGAGACTTGCTAAACTGCCCATGATTTGGAGCACTTTTCCCTCTTTCTTTTATCTTTGCATTGGAATTCTGTCAGCAAAATGTATCCTCCAACCCAGCTCATCCACAGCAGTTATTACTCAGCCAGTTGACAAAGTGAGTAACAGTCCCTCATAGCATCATCTGACACTCTTTAAACTCCCCTTCCCCTTTTGACTCAGCTATCATTCCAACACACAGGACTACAACATCCTGCTAGGGGAAGAAAAAA
>VYXD01030798.1:0-23843 GCA_013397195.1 Hylia prasina | reverse complement strand
AAAAAAAAAAAAAAGGTAAAATGTAACAAACTTTTCCATCCAGCTCAAAAAAGGAGTACAATGAGCCTTTTCACTAATGGCAGCAGAGAGGATTCTGTCCTGTCCTGNGATCTACAACTGAGACTCAGGTATTGGAAAATACATATTGAATTGCTGAATGCCTGATTCTTCTACTTAAGCCCAGCAATAACCATAGTGACTGTTGCAGAAAAATGTCCACAGAGATCAAATGCAATAAGCCCATATGTCAGAAAGCAATGACTGATGTAACTAATCTCAAGAAGTTTTTTGCACTTCCCCATAATTAAGGAATTATTTATATATATCTACACTTATAATATAGAGTATTCTGTCTACAGACAGTATACAACTAATTTTGAAGTCATCCATGTAAACTGAATGTATTAGGTTCGTGTGGGGAGTTTTTGGTAGCAGAAAGACTACAGGTGTGGATTCTGTGAGAAACTGTCATGGAAGGAATCCACCTTGGACCAGTTTGTGGAGAACCAAAGGCTATGAGAAGGACTCATGTTGGAGTGGGGGAAGAGTGGCAGTGACAGAGTGTGTGATGAGGTGATCACAGCCACCATTCCCCATCTCACTGAGCAGCTGTAGGGAGGAGGTAGATTATTGGGAACAAAATTAGGCTTGGGAAGAGTGAGGAGTGGGGGGAAGGTGTTTCAATTTTTTTTTTCTGGTTATCCTGCTCTGATTTAATTAGTAATAAATTCAGTTAATTTCTCCAAGTGTGTTTTGCCATGATGGTAATCTGCGAGTGACCTCTCCCTGTTTTTATCTCAACCTATAAGTCTTTCATTGTATTTTTTCCTCCCTATGCAACTGAGGAGGACAGTGGCAAAGAGGCTTTAGTGAGGATCTGGCACCCAACCAGGGTGAACCCACTACACCAGATATGATATGACACATCTCAGTATCAAATTGTCAGCCTGCATGACACTTGCCACATCCTCCTATAGCATGCATTACCAGCTAAAGGGTTTGGGTACTGTTTAATCTCCAACACAATTATTTACCAATATCTTCTGTCCCACTAATCCCAGCAATTCATATTAATTTCATATTTTTCTATAGAAAAGAACAGTGTCTGCCTGTCTAAAGGTTTTAATCTGTGCAATAAAATGATATTATGTTTCACTCTGATTGAAAAGTTGTGCTATCTAGGGGATTATAGAAGTACTGCAAGTGACACCAATCATCAAATAAACTCCAAGGGGGAAGAGGAAGATTTGTCCTTTTTCTCCCTGTATGAAATACAAAATAAAAAGAGAATCTTTTGGTTCCTTGCCTCCCCCAACTTTGTCTTTCACAAGCACTAATCCTCTCTTGGGTTTTCTGCAAAGGTTTTATGGACCACTGTATGAAACATGCTGTCATACTGATCATTGCAAGATGACACTTTAAAAATACAAATCCAGTGAGAGTGTGATAACCTTCATTGTCAAATGGAAGGCAAAAAGGCAGCAAATGCACTCAAGTGAGTTTTTAGAGCTAAGTACGAATGTGACAGAAAGACTGAGGAGCTAGTCAGCCTGGCTGTGTCTGAAGGTTGGAAGGAGTAGAAGAAACCTAACATGATTATTTTCAGAATTTAAAATATTGCAGAGGATGATATTGTGTCTAAAGGAAAACTTCAATGAAGAACATCCTTTATTTAATAAGCAATGAAGAAGAATAACTCAAAGCACCATAAAATATTACTTGCCATCACCACTCTTAAACAGCTGTCTGGGATAGAGGTGAAAATATCAGACTCTTCAGAATTATTTTTAATACAGAAAGTAACACAAAATTATGTCAGGGAGAGGAAGAAGCCCAGAAGGCAAAGCAAACAAATGGGACATACTCTGTTTTAGAGTGTGTTGGCGTGTAACAAAAGTCACATAGTGAAAGAGAAATAGAATCAGCCTATGATGGATGAACATCATAATAGTGTTTATGTGAACTGGAAAAATGCTAAAATAAAAGTAATGAAAAATATACACCAGTCTTTGCGAAACTAATCAGTTTACTTTTCATTAGAGTTTTCTTTGTTTTCCTTTCCTCTTTCTTAATTTAGACCCTCTAGCCAAGTAATGCATAATATTTAATGGGATCTGAGTTAATGCTAATTGTTTTCAAAGCAATTGTGATCTTTAAACTGATTTGCTTTCTATTGCCTGCTTTATTAGTTTGAGTTAATTCTCCTTTTGGGTGTTTTTCTTAAACTATATAATCCTTTGCTAAATGAAGTAATGTCTTTTGAAGCTGAAAATCTAGCACCAAGAAAGTGAGGGGCTAAGTTTTATTCAGTAGTTGTAGGTGATTTTTGTCCCAGCTTGAGTGACAATGGTGGAGGTATAAAGGAATAGTTATTTCTTAGGATGGTGTATTAGTTTTAATCTCCAGAGTCAAAAAATATACAGGCACAAAAAATGGTGTAAAGCAGTTTTCATTCACCTATCAATAAATATACTTTCATCTGAGCACCCTGCCAAGGCTGGACACAGCTGCCCTGACAGCAGGAAGCTTCTTCCCTATCTTCCTCATCAGGGGAAGAGCCACCCCACCCCACAGTCCCAGGTAAACCTCAGTCCTTACAGATGTTTATATACAGTGTAATTCTTTGCCAAGTTTTCAATTTTTTTTTCTCTTTTGTGGCCATATTGGGCTACTGGTCTGTAATGCATTTATAAAGACAAATATCAGGGTGAGTGTATTCCAATAATAGGTACATTTTCTGCACTTTATTTTTTCTGAACAGATAATTAACTCTGACAAGGGCCTGTCAAAGTAACAGATGATCCTACTCAAACTTCCTCCAGTCTCTAGGCCTGAATCAAACCAGTGAACCTTGGTAGTTCAGATTACAGAAATACATTAAAAAAAAAACCATGAGAGAGAAATCTTCTGTCCTTCCCTAAAACATGCATTTATCATGCATCACTCACTTTGTATCATCAGGTGGATATCAGATTCCAGATACATCAAAAAGAAAAACCTCTGAGTATGGGAGTATTTTTTTCAATGCCAACTATTTAGCTAAATTAAAACTTTAAACATAATGGCTGTTGTAATAATAATATTAATAAAAAATAACAACTGACTTTTTACCAGTCTTTTTTGACTTTAATGTTTAAGCAAAGATGAAATTGTAGAAAACTTCCGACTAAGAAAAAAAATCACACTTGATTCAAGTGTTGTTATCTGTGATCAAAAGTATATTTGGACAACAAATTCCAAGGGATTAGACATCTGAACTGAACTTGTTTTACAAAAAAATATTCTCAAAGGGGAGGAAGAGGGGGTGTGTGTTATTCTGCTTTGTTTATCAACATAGTAAATGCATGCAGAAGGCACAAGCTTTCTCCATTTTTCTGCTCTCCCAGAAGCCTTTCTAATTTTATTCAAAGGATGGAAAAGGGAGAAAAAGTGACATTTTAAGACACTCTTAAAAGCAAAACTAGAATTTAAATAACCATTCTCCATTTTGTTCTTGTATTTGAAATAGAATTAAGTTCCAGTTACAATGGAAATTATATCTTTAAAAATATCCATTCAGGATTTTACAGTGTAACAGCTTTAACTAAAATCTCCAGGGACCAAGCTTTTCTCCCACCTCCCTAAACCAAATTAGCTGCGTCCCACTTTCAGACAAGCATTTGAAATTAAGCTGAATTCTCTACTTCCCAGTTTCTCTGTCCTTTATGAGGCCCAACAAGAAACAACAGAGGAGATTATATCTCATAATCTGTAAAGCTGCAGGAGTAGATAGCTTTCCTTAACGTCACTGATTTAGCGCTGCATTTACAAATTAGTGTTTCTGCTCCCTGGCAATACACTGCCATGCAATTCAGTTCTGCTCATCCAGAATGTCAGCTATCAAGAAAATAATGCACATAGGCTCTTTCAGTTTAGAAACTACTTCAACATCAGCCACCCATCTAAAAATAAAATAAAAATGAAAGATCAGCACTCTTCCCCTCACAAAACAGGAGATTCCAAGTGTCTCACACAAATATCAGTACTTAGTACATTTGGATGTACTAGTGAAAACATATGAAACTCTACTTACTTTTCTCTAGTCCTGTAAAGCAGAACAAAAGCAAAACTGCCTACTCAGTCATCCCCTGTTTGTTTCTATTCTTCTAAGAATACTTCTGTTTTGTTGTATAAAGATTCAGTAGTCTTTCCTTTTCCTTTCCATAAAGATGTCCTGCAAGAACTGTGCTCCTAATACAAACCAACCACCAGAGGAATGTCTGCAAGCAGTGGGGTGGATCTTGTCCGCGCACTGAATACACAGTAGAAAGTTTGAGTCATAAGAGGATTTAAAAAGAAACCTGATTAATTTCCCATTTATATCTCTAGCAGATGTTTTATTTTCAAAGATTAACTGGTTATTAAGGTACTATCATCACTTAAGTCTTATAAAAAATCAATTTTTTTTTAAATTCCAAACCTGAAGCAGACCTCTGATCTGATTACAAGAGTTGTCTTGTAATTTTGCAGCAGTTTTTGCAATGAATCATGCCCATTCTCTGCTTCTCAGTCTTTTGTGATTGGTCATTCTGCATGATCACTTTTGAAACTTTCTGATGTTTTCATCAAAATATCTCCAGATTTGTCAAGAAGGTCAGGGAAGGAATGATGTATTCTTTATCATATTAAAATCCATCTGGATTTTGACATCAAAGCAGCCATTTTAAGTCTTTAGTTCAAGTGATTAAACAGAAATATTACTAAAATCTATTTTCTTAATAAAAACTGAGCATGTTTTTGAGAATTCTCTTCTGCATGGCATGCAACTGAGTTTCTAGAAAACACACTGACAAACAGATTTCCTATTTAGCACCTGTCATCTATTTCCTAACTCATTTTGGACTGAGGGAAATAAACAGGAAGAGCATGCATTCAATATTGTTCAAATATTAATAATGTCTTTTGTCACATTTTTGTACATCAGAGATTTATACCTTAACAAAAACCCCTGCATAATTTATTATTAGAATCCAGATGTCTCACATGATGGACACAGGTTACCTTCTGTTAACTGCATTGCCTCTGAGACAATGTCTGTGAAAGTTAAAGCAGTTGGTAGCCTGACCTGTGCTATGTATGGACACACAATCCTCTATTTCTATGCATTATGAATAGCAGCTGGTACACTGGGAGCTACAGTTTATAGCAAGCTCTCATAATTAGTTCCTTAAAGAAAGTATTAGAAATGTGTGAAACTTTTGTGCACTGAAGATCAATGGTCCAGAGCTTCATACTTTATTGATGAGGGCATTATACTGGATAGGTGTGTGTCTGAAGACTTAATGACTGTCAAACAAACTCATAAAAACAAAATTATTGTTGAGGGAACAATCTTGAGCCTGCTGATTCTTTAGTTTCAATAGTTTTGCAACCTGTAAACCTCTACTGAATTGATTTGATAAACCACTCTACCAGTTTAGTTTGATATCATGCTTTTCTATATATATTCATATTTCTTCGACTTATATTCATATTCCTTCTACATATTCATCAAATACATTCATAAGCATTAATTCTCCCACTACTTTTCTAACTGATATTGGCAACTAGAATTCCATTAAGAAGTCAAGGGATATAATCATAGGTGTTATGGAGGGTCATGTAAGCAGGATAACTTTAACTTTTTTTCCAGATTACATGAGAATCATTTTATAGTGAAAAATGCTTTCATAAGAACTTGGAGATTGTTTCTGAAGTTCAGTAGTTGCCATTAAAATCATTGATTTTGATAGACACTTTTCAAGAAATGCAGATTTACAGGTTCATATTTACTTTAGTTTTATAGGAGAAATACATTTTTAAAAATCACTAAATGATACAGAAAACTGTCTATTTCTATTGCCATTCTGGTTTACTTATACAGATTGTGTTAGTGTTTACAGACCAGACAGTCCATTTTCAGCACATTTAATCTTCCACAGATTTGAGCATGAATCGATCTTGGTTGAGAGATCATTTGTGAAAGTATTAACCTAGTTGAGCATGTGAGGTCAGAAACAGAACGGGAAAAAGAACAGTCAAAGCTTGGGAGACAAAATAGATGTTCTTAAAGCTTCTCTCTCTTTTTATAGAATCTTGAACTTTGACCAAAAAACCCAACAGCAAACAAAAAGGCAGAAAGCTGTTGGGTCTTAGTACTTGTTGGGAAACGAATAAGAAAATAAGAAAAAGAAAATGTCAGTCCAATGACATTTAATTTGGCTTCTCAGACATAAGGAGAGGGACGAATGCCTGGAAGGATTTACTGAACATGTTCCACAGAAAACCAAGGGAATTTAAAATTTTTTCATGAGATTATGAAAAGCAGATTTTGGGGTAAGATAAAAACTGATGTGTAGATGGAAACTGAGAAGCAATTTTGGAGAACTGATTATCATTAATGGAAGCAAAATAGATAGTGACTTCCATTTTTTTCAGAATTGATTGCTGAAAATCTCTGTTCAGGAGATAAAAAACCATATATATATATATGTAGAAAATATATATATTCTGTAATTATGGAATTTGACATTAGATAACAACTATATTGGTTATTCTGGAAATTAAATTATTCCAAAATTCTGCATGCAGTAACAAGCTCTTGTCCATGCCCCTTCAGTCACCATGGGAGCAGCAGGAAGCCTTTGCCTCGATGCTGCCTTCCAGTGAGCCATACCAGCTGCTCCTCTCCTCTATTCTCATTTTGCTTACCTTCTCAGGAGCAATTAACTTATATTTTTTAAAAGAGATAGATGTTGTTAATATCTACACTTCATACATTATAACATGTTCAATTCAGGTCTTTTAAAATATGACAACACTCCTGCAAAATTTCTTGTAACAAAGAGTTTATCTTCCAAACCCTTTGTAAAACAACTGCTAATTCCTACCCATTCTTGTTCTCTGTGTGACATGAAGGATTCTATTGAATGGATTAGAGACCATACTGTATGGGACAGCAAAGTTACAGAAAACAGATGAGTCTCTCATGGGAAAATATGTACACAGTAACAATGGAGGTTTTTCCTTCAACACTAAAATATTATATTCTCCAATAATACCAAGACCAGACATGTAATAAGAAAAATGGAACAATGCAACTGGAGTCAGTAAGTTTTAAGATTTTTGGTAAGGTGGCTAGACTAGAAGGCAGAAAAGGCAGTAGGAGTTAGGGAATGGTAAAACCATTAGCCTGGGAGCAAGGAATTGAAACTGAGAATGTGTTAAATTGAACCACTAAGTGCTGTATAAATGAACTCAGAAGTTTTTGTGGATTAAACTTTGAGCTGCATGTGTGGTTGGAGAAATCATAACTGTAATTAATACTAAATAGTTGGCTTGTGTTCTTTTACAAAAACTTCATATTTCAGGACAGAGCATCTAGAGAATTTGTGAAAGAAATATGTAGAGCAGGCTTCAGCATTCTCAGTTCTGCTACTGAAATGCTGTATAAAATTTAGAAGTCAGTGAATCCATCACCCATCTCAGTTTATATATCTAATAGTTAGTGTATTAAAGTAGTCCCATCTCTTCCTTTCCTCCTGAAGAGGAATGAGGTGAAGAAGAAACACCACACATCTAAATTTTGATGCAGATTTTGAGTAAATTGAGCTTCCCTATCCAATAGTTTTTCATATTAAACAGAGTTGCAGCTTCCAAAAATGTTATTGGATGAACCTCTGAAAAAAGTAGAGGTTATGTATGTACTGTTGATTTCTTTTTTTTTTTTATTCTGCAGGGTGTCAATGTTTTATGCAGCAATACCAAGATTTCCTTAAGTTTCACAAGACCCTAAAAAATAAGCAGCTTCTGTCATTTATGTCACCAGTGAAAATATTGATAATTATAGACTGTTTGTTCAAGATGTCTTGTTACACCAACTGGATTTTATTGTTTGTTTGCCAAGAACAAACAGTACAGAGACCTGAATGTTTGATTCATGAACAGTCTTTGGAGTTTAACGTGGATATACACAAAAGATCAAAGCAACTGCTTTGCTAAAAGTGAATGCCTGTGCCACTGGCTCATTTGTTTCATGATAAAGTCATTCTGGAAAAATCCTGTAGTCTGAAAAAATTCAATTAGGTTAATTACATTCTGCTTCCCTAAATTTCCCCTCCAGCTTCAGATGGAGACAGCTTTCTTAATTTCCCTTCCTAGCATGTTGAGAGAGTTGCTGTGTTTTGGTAAATAGCTGCTACATTCCACCCAACATGTGGCTGATCTAATCCTTTTTTCTGCAGCACTTTCACAGTGTGAATTTTGCCTTATTACACTGGAAAACCTTCTGTTTCAGCAAGAGTAAGGGACAGATTCCCTTGGTGCTTTACAGTTTGGGTGTTGTGTAAAGCAACTTAAGTGAAAACAGGAATCCTGCCCTGAACCCTTTTTCCTGGATTAACTGAGTTTAGGAGACCAACTTTTGATGTGTGTTTGTGGTGACAATGAAGGAACAATACAAGCTCAGTCAAAAACTTTAATATGTACTTTCTTCAATTTTATCTTTTATTGACATGCATTTTCTCTATCTTTTGCTCCTAAAAAGGAATTAATCCTTATTGTGGTTACCGAAAGTGCAGTCATATTCCTTTGCTTCAGCTCTCAGTCATATAATTTGACAAAGACCTTACAATTCCCTAATTTTTTTCTCCTGTATCAGTGTCTGGGAAGAACTTGATTTTAACTCAGAGTATATATTTATCAAGTCGCTAAAAAGAGCTGCTAAACCCTCTTTCAACTCTTCTGTCTTAACCTTGTCCTGTGTGTGTTGTGGCAACACCTACTCCATACAAGGACTCTTCTTTCTCTACAAACATCTTTTGTGGGTAATATGATATCACTGGGACCAAAGCTTAGAATATGTGGAAATAAAGTAGGATTGCACATTATCATTCACACCAAAATTTAATATATTTTCTAACAATGTTAATTCAGGGGTGCAAACAGCAGTTTCTTGATCCTGAGTGCTAAAGTGAAAAAGTTCCTTTGAACACTATGTTTCATGTATTTAAAAATCTTTACGGTATTTAAAAAAAATAAAAATCAGATCTTCTCCCTCAATCCACTCTATCCTGAATTTAAAGAACTATATGTTCTACTGGATTTTTTTTAATCTGTAAATAGCTATTTCAATATTAATCATACTAAAAATGCAGGTAGACTTTGACATTTCTTTTTGAAAGTAGAAAATATGATAGAAAACATAGTCTGAGATATATCATAATATATGATAGATGAGTAAGAATGTTGGATTTTTTGATGGCTGACATTTCCGGGTTATTTTAGTAACTACTCAAAATATCAGTATACCAACTTGTACATGGTGACAGAGAGTAATATGATTTCATTATTTCTGCAAAGTAGTGACCATTGCATCTTGCCAAACTTCCAAACAGAGCCTTGAAAATATTTTGGGAGGTTCAAATACAGTAGTTCAGATAACAGGTCAGATATTTTCCTTTGGATTTAAAATGCTGGGGCATAATTACACACTGACATGAGCAAATATTAATGTTGCTATTAATTTTCCTTTTTTTTAAAAATTTTTTATTTTTTTTTTACTTGAAACACTTGAAGCTTAATCAAACATTTGTGTTTTCTTTGAGTTACAGACCACAACCACATCTGACATTTTCCCTAGTACCACACCCTGTTAATCATGAGTACAACTAAAGTTGTTGAATAGTCACATTTGGATTGTTTCATTTCAAGACCACTGAGAAAAGGATCAGGTACACTACAATAGTGAAACTTAGAGTAAATGGAAACATTTCTGAGCACATAGGTCCATATATTCCAGTCAAAACCAATTAAACTTTCCAATCATCTACTTTATCTGAGTCTTATCAAGAACTAGAATTTTCATTTTATTTATTAAAGGAAAACAGTTGCAATGAATGGGGATAGGTGTTCACTGCAACCAGTCTGTCATATTTTGTTTTGAACTTGAAATTTATCTCCTAGTTCAATAACTGAGCAAGGGTCACAGATGTTACAGAACACCGGAGACAATTAGCTGTCCTAGCATGAGTTCTGAATGGAAATTAAACCTATAGTACACTGGCTGTTGTTTATCCTGTTAATGAACACACTGCTCTACTATTTCTTGGCCTCTTAATCTCATTCTACAAGATCATCAATTTAACCAGCAGTATTTACCTTTTTAGGAACAAAACTTGTAGATATTATAAGAAAACTATGCATGGAAAGAGAAAATTAGATTTTTTTAGAAGAGAAAGTGGCAAAAAATAAGTATTAAAAATTCTTATTCCATTTCTCCTTTTGTTTTGCAGGACAATAGACAGCAGAATTTGCTTTTCAGGCAAAGGTCATAACATATAGTATCTTTCGTATGCTGTTTGGATGAAGCATAAAGAATTTTTGCATAGAAGAAGAAAACAGGAATATAAGATTCTCTTAAATTCAAATGGAAATGATGAAACATTTCTTGCAAAATTCTGCAGATAATGTATGTTTATTATTTTTGTTTTTAACACATCAAAGAGTGTCCTAAGAACAGCCTGCATTTAATATATCTCCATTAACTGTCTGCTATATTTATTTACTAAATAAAATGACAAAAAGGAATTTTCTGCTTTAAATTTTGATTGGTATAACAGGAAAATGGTACTGTCTGGCAATCAGATATGCTCCAGAGTAAATGCATGCTATAAAATAGAAGCAGTAGGTAAACAAGTCTGTAGATATATGACTCACATGTGCACAGATGAAAATCAAAAAGCTGAGAGATGAAAATCAACTGAGAAGACTAAGAAAAAGAGCATGTTTAGAAAAATAGGAGGAAAAAAGTGTTTAGCTCTCCTCCCCTGTTTTTTTCTTTTTTATACATTATACTTATCATGTTATATTTTTATATTGATTTTTACTGCTCACTGTAAAAACATGTTCATCCAGTGCCCTGGGAACTCTCAATATAATTAAATATATATTAAATAACATTTCTGTCAATTATCCGTGTGTTCAAACTCACTCCTCATCAGTGTAAATGCAACAAACAAGTTCATTAATCTCCTGAAAAATTCCCCTGGAGAATCCTAAACTATGAACTATGTGGGTCTGGGTGACATGTATTTCTTTACATTCACACAATCCTAGAAAGGCACCCACATGGATCATCGAGTCCAGCTTCTCAAGAGAAAGGGTAAAATGGGTTCTGAGGAAAGTGTAGAGTGGGTAGGATGCTGCTGAGAGCTAACTGAGTTGGACTGGGGCCCACTGCCAGATAAAACCCTGACACAACTGACAATCTTTCAGTCATTGGTCCAGGGAAACTGTGACAACTTGAGTGCCTATCATGGCCTAAAATCTTTCTACATATTTTTTTCGGTGAATTTTTTCAATGAAATGAGTAGGATCAATTTAAGATGCAATAAGGAGCACTGAAACAATCTCTAATTCCAAATTGTCCTTTGTTATCTTGAAAGCAAACAAAAAGTAGGTGGCTTTTTTTTTTCTCTGAGAGTAAGGCCATGTTTAAAGAACATACTTTTTTACTTCTTTAAAATTTCTTTTCAGACTTCCTCATAATTGCCATCAGCTTCATAAAGGAAATCATATTGTTATATTGATTAACAGTGGTTGCATTTTCCAATTATTTCTATAATGAGTTTAGTAGCAATGACCCAGAAAATGGACAAAGACCTCACTTCAGATTAATGTTGATTTGATGTAAATTGTTATTTTTTCCCTTCTCACCAGCAAATGGTGATGATAGATCCCCACTGTTAATTAATCAGAACCTCTCAAAAATAGAGTTCGCCAGGTGGAAATAATTAGCAGTTAATTGTATCCTGTTTATTACTCCTCAGAGATGTAAACAACAGTCTGGTTTTATTTGACAGTATTTACTAAAAAGACCCTTAATAAATAAATTAGTGGCATGAATGTTGTAGTTACGGTATGAATACTTGTGGTTGTGCATTTGTTTCATGAGGCTATTCAATGTACAAAGAGCCATTTTCCCTCCAGAAAAGCAACATTTCAGCAGGTGCAAACATTTACCATTTGTTTCATATGCAAAATTTCTTTTTTGCTAGTTGTTTCTTGACTGAATGAGTGTCAGAAAAACATGAGCAGAGTGTTTTAATGTGGAGTCACGCATAAGAAAGAGTCTTTTTCTTGTTTGCACTTTGATGGCTACAGAGGTTTTGTGGTTTAGAAAAAAACAGGCTTTACTTGGGGAGAGTAGGAGTTTATTAACAGATGGATTGCTATCATGATGGTAATGGTGATAATGGTGATTATTCTTTTTTGGGGTTAGTGGTCAAACATCATTTAGGTGCCCAAATCCTGTTATGAATTTACATCCACAAATCAGACACCTTACCCAATTCAGAGGAAACTTTAGAATCCAGATTGTTGTCATATTTAAAGTAAAATATATTAACCATCAGATTAATAAATGACGTTGTTGAATAGCTTGCTTTTTCAAAACTAAGAGAGAGAAAATAACAAAAACATTGCAGTCACATTAAGATAACCAGCAATCACCAAGCTGCAATTTATTTCAAAAGATGGTTGCTCTTTAAAACCACTAATGGAGATCCATTTCCCTTAAAGTTTGGTTTGATCCTCAGATGAAATGTGGCTGTGGCTAATGGTCAGGCTATAGCCAAATTTTAAATTCAAAATCTCTTACCAAACTTTTTTTCCAGGGGCTCCTTTCTTGATCTCAGCACTGATGGTCATAGAGAACAAAAAACAATATTGTTTCATTTCCACTGTGCTGCTATTTAACAGACAACACTTCAGTTTTTCTAGTTTGTACAATTATGATTTCTAGAACATGACTGTGAAAACTCACAAAGAATTAAACTTTGGCAATTTTACTGCAAATAATATAGATCTGTATGCTTGATTTTTACTGTTGTTCATATGATAAATGTACTGAAATAAATGGTGATCATGTTTAGTTTTAGTATTTTTAAAATCCTACAAATTCTATGAATTAAGTAATAGTAATAATAATAAAAAGGTTTATATTTTGCATGTTGTGTATGCAACTTAGAGGAGAAATTTCCAGAGCTGAAAGCTCTGTCCTATCCTTGCCATGTAGAGCAAGCAGTTAATATGATCAGAAAAAATACAATCAAACATTAAACTATTTCTTAATTTGTGTTTTTAAGCTGTCACATTTAGTTCCAGACAACTACCTTGTTTTCTTCAAGACCTGACCTTGCAGTCAAATAGCTGCCTAGTGCTGGCATTTTCTCTCAGATGTCATTAGATAAGGTTCATTGACTTATTTTGTTTTTCAGTGTGACAATTTAACATTTGATTTCATTTTTACTTATAAAGAAAAATGCACACACTTGTGTTTTCTTTATCAACCATTCCAGTAAAAGCAAAACTATAAACTTCAACTAGCACTTAAAGAACTCAATTTTCAGGTGGTGATAAGTAGTGTCAGGGCTAGGTCAGGACTCTGTAGGATGGAGATTTACACTGCTTTGCCCTTCTGGATGAAGACAGTCAACTTTTGGCTCAAGATTAATCTAGAAAATTAGAAACACTATGGTCTTGCCTAGACATATTCTTTTATATAATAATTCTTGTTCACTCTTCAGATTGGAGTTTTTCTGAAATTTATGCCATTCACTATTTTGAAAAGACCTTTGAAAAAAACATCCTTTCATTAAGAAAGAATATATTTCTCTATTGAAAAGTCCATAGCTCTTCCATATAGGTGGGGTAGCATTCTTAAAATACACTAGTCTGAAGTCCCTAAAATTAATTTTAAAATTTTTCTTTAATGTGATATTTTGTGGGTTATTTTTAGCTTTCCAATTTCCAAAAAGGCCATTTATCACTAATTTATTTGAATTTCTCTTTATGACATTGCAATGTCCTGGCTGTGATCATGTATTAATAGCACACAAGTAGCTACAGGATGGTTTTCTTAATACTGTGCTTTAAACAGGAGGGAGTGACAGCAGATTACAATGTTTTTATATGTGTGTGATATGCTTCTGTACACACCTACAAACTCCCCCACACAAGCTCATGCACTCACACATGCACACACACATGTAAACTGCTAGGTTAGTTTTAAGGTTAGAATTTCACCTCTAGTTCTGTGCTCAAAATCTAAGACATCAGTCCCCTTCTATTGAAATTAGAGTGTGAAGGTCTCACAGTAGTTAATTTTATTTGTCAGCCCAAATTTAGCATAGATAATGTTGAAATATATACTAAAAGATGTTTTGAAAAGCACCACTTGTGTCTAAGTGATAAAGGTCTATATAATTCCCTGCAATGGCATTCCATATGATAATTTAATAGTAAGATTGCTCCAGGTTTATTATTTTCTTCTTGATTTTTCTTTCTCTCATTTTATGCTTTCATCAGTCTCAGCCAGAGAGAAGGAACAGAAAACCCATATGGATTTGTAAGCTTTACTTTTTGAATTAAACCAAAACATGTAATATTCAAATAGGGTTTTTTTCAGCCTTAGAATTATAGACCTTGAAATTGGAACTGATTTTACACTTTCCCAAAAAAATATTTTTATGAGTGAAATTGAAAGAGCAGCACTCAATGGGAAAAGAAGGAAAATGGACCTGGCTGCTGCTACAGGGGAGTTTGAAGTTTTTCTTGGAGAATAAAGGAGAGCTTTACTGCAAATATCCACAAAAGGGAGGTTTTGTTCTGCAGAACACATTCTTCTGACCCTCCTTCTTGCCTGACTTTTCTCCTCCCCTTCCACTAAAAAAAAAGTTTAATTATTTAGGGATACAGCTGACCAGTTTTAAACACTGGCATTGACATTAGCTGAATAAATGGAAACCTTTTCCTTTTATATGCACACTAATAACATAAAACATTTTATATGGAGATTTCTGAAACTTGCAGAGGTGATAGGTAACATATTCCATACTTAACAGGTAAGAAACTGAAACAAAGCACGAAGGTTAGTCTACATGCTAATAACAGTCTGTACCTTTATATTTCTTGTCTACCAGGCAGTGTACAGGAAAGGGCAGATAGGTTGTCCCAGAATATTGGCCAGGGAAGATTCTGTATGAGCTATTGATTGCATGTTATTTTGTTTCATATTAAAAAAATATATATTCTATTGTATATAAATAATACAAAAAAACCTTCCATGGAAATGACAGAATTTTCCATGGCAGTGTAAAGGGCTCAAAATCATCCACCAACTTCTGTCAGCTTTGCATTTCAAATGACCAAGATTTCACTGTTGTATAATTTTTGGTAATTGGAAAACAAACGCTGCTTTCTATGAAATTAAGAGAAGCCTTTGTGTTCCTACTGATAGGAAGTAGGGAAATACTCACAGGACCAAGCCTGACAGTGTTCAAGAAGAGTTTGGACAATGCTCTCATCTCAGGGCACATGGTGTGACTCTTGGGGTGTCTGTATGGTGCAAGGAGCTGGACTTCCATGATGCTTGTGGGTCCCTTCCAACTCAAGATATTCTGTGATTCTCTGATTCAATTATGCAAAATCTGTGACTGTAATATCCAATAGAACTAACCAACCTCAGTAACTGAGCATCAGTTGCTTTATATTTACTTGAATAGTAAATACTTTGGACTAAGACACTGTAGTATATATATACAAATCACTGGATGAATGAACAGATGAATTAAATACTCTTGCCACATTTGACAGAGCAAAGGGATTCATTATACTTAAGCTGAGAGTTATTTTGCTTGTGCAAATGTAACAAAGTGATAAACTTTTGCCAAAGTGTAAGTAAATTCAGCAGATGAGTCAGCTGTTTCAATTTTACTGGAAGCTCACCAAAATAAGTAAAGAACAAGGAAGTTTTTCCCTGTGAAGCACAGGATTGGTTGCTGTGTGCTCCTCCATGGCTTTAGCTTGTCTCCTTCAAAAGCCATGAAACTCCAGTAGGTAACTAGAGGTCAGGAGGTGAACTGACATGAAGGTTCATAGACCTAACTCATCAACACCAAGTGAAGTGCATTTTGTGTGAGTTTTTAAGTAGATAAAGAGTGGTAGATTTTAATCTATTTCTATCCTTCTCTAAACATCAGGATAAAATAGTTGTGGGAAAATGTACTCTTACTTTGAAAGCTGAAAGATGTTGGAGTAGGAGGGCAAGAAGTCAAAGACACTTCATCATCAAAGTGGTGTCAAAGCTAGGATAAGGAACCTTATGTGAGGAGTAAAAGAGAAATTGTTTTCATCAGGTGAAGTAAAAACGGAGTAGTGAGAAGACATTTGGTGATACAGCATGTTGTTTTTTCATAGTACTGAGTGAGCTCTTCAAAATGTTAGCTAGACCTGTATCCATATCTAATATTGGAGTGCACCTCTGTGCATCCTGGTTATTTATTTTATCCTGACAATTTTCTGTGCCTGGTAAAAAGTGAATTTGGCCAGGCTTTTGGGCATTCCTGCAGAAACAGTACCAGTAGCTCCAGTGAAAACAGCAGATGTCTGAAAGTCCTGGGGAAATGACCTTTCTCTGTGGGTATCTTGGACATGCCGACCTCACCACATGTGTGATGTAGAGTTCAGAGCCTTTTCAGAAACTGCAGCCTATCCAGAATAGCCCTGCCACCTGTGCAGATCCACACCATACTCTTTTCCAAAGAATAAGAAATCTTTTGCTAGGAAAAAGATAATGAAATTTTATGAAAGGAAAAGAACAAAATAAAAAATGGGTGTTTAATAAAATTTAAAATGAAAATTTGGGGTGAGGGAGTAGAGAGCTGACTGGGATAAAGTGTTTTATGGCTGTTAATTAATCAGTTCTAGCCTGGATTGTTAATGATTAAACAACATTTCTATCAACCTCACTGTGCAGTGGACTGTGTTGAATGAGACAGTGGCTTAGCTCACAGATGTGAAGCTCTATCTCCATCACATTGAAAAAAGGAGCCTGTCAAACAGGCAGAGTTTGGTTGTCTCAGAAGAGAGAAAACAGTACTAAGGTGATCTTGAGCAGATCCCATGTGAGCTGTTCTGGTGGAGAAGCTTCTTCTATGCTGTAAATACTCTTAGTTATTCTTCCCCAAAGTTTTATCAATCTTGGATTTTTGCTGAATCATAAATCTACTATAAAGTAGAAAAAAGGAAAAAAAAAAAAAGGAAAGAAAGGGGAATAATGGCTTAATAAGAGGAAGAAATTCAGTAGAGTTAAAAATTCAAAGCCAAGTTACAGGTAGTTAAAACTCTAACTAAAGTGCAGTTGATTTGTAATCATTACCCAATCCTATAACCATAGAGATAGAAACTATATTTTGATGAGATGGAGGATGAAAGCATGAAGATATCAGATTTATGAATTTATTAAATACATAAAACGACTGTTAAATAAAATGATGGAGGCCTCAAATTTTCTTACACAGAAAGAAGTTGGATGTAGTTCCTTCTTTTAGTTGCCTTCAGATGTGGTGCTTTGAATTACATATTTTACCTGAACCATATAGGAGTACTCCTTTTATGATTCATTTGCCTTGAGAGTCTACTAGCTCCTTCATTATACAGGCTGGGCTGGGTGGTGCTAGAGGAAAGAAGCCAAAGTCAACAGGATATGGATTTAACAGCTCCAGTGTTCAAAACAGAGTCATCCATTACCAAGACAATTTTTAAAAATTGCTTAAATAGCCCGGTGTGAATCATAGTCCCATTCGCAATAATTTTAACCTGGAGAATGACAGGTTATGTGGATTTTCACATGCTAATTTACCAGTTCAATAAAAAATAACTGAATAACCCAGTGTGTAACCTTGCTTAGTTCCTGAGCAACTTAAATTACTGACATAACTGACAAGTTATGCAGGTTTCACCAAACTTATTTACCACTTAAAATGTATCTACCATAGTAGCTCCTGTATCAAATTACATGCAGAATGTGTTTCTTGTAACACTCAATAAATGATCTTATGTGCGTCCCATAAACCTTCATTCGTTTGCCAAAACTGAAGAAAAAGAGAAGCAGTGCAGAAACTGATCCTTAGTATTAATATTAACCAAAGGCATAGATAGAAAATTGCAAAAACAGTTCTAGACAGCTCCAAGGAGCAATGTACACCAGTGTGATCTCATAACAACAACAGTTTGAATCTCTGCAGATTTCTTAATCAGGAACATCAGAGACTCATTCAAAGAAGAGTGTGCAAATATAGCCTCATTCATGCAAAATACTTGAATCAAGGAAAAGTCTAAAAGCAGACTGTTTAAAATTAGGCCCTGGTTTTTATTTTTTTATTTTTACAAGTTAAAAGTGTATAAATTAATAGTTAAAAAACAAACAAACAAACAAAAAAAAAATCCAACATCCCCCAAACAAGCAACAACAACAGAAAAATCCATAGCAATTTTTAAATAATCTTTTCCTAAAATACTTTTGATAATCAAGCAAACCACTATTATTTTTTAGGATAAAATGCAGCTAGTATGAATTTTTTTTACAACTACTAGTAAAGCCAGAACCCATGCAGGCAGTGAAATGATACATAAATTCATTGATCTGAGTGAAAGGAACTGGGTCTCCTTTGAGATGAAGGATCTGCTTAAATGGAAAGGAAACGATGATCTCCCTTCTCCTCCTCCTAAAAAATTTAAAAGGAAAAATGAAAATAAAAAGTCAATTGTTAAGATTTGGCATCATACAGAGTCCCATCTGTTTTTGAACATACATGTTCCTCAGCAACTTTGGACGGTGAAATGTAGCAGTAACACTGACTCACAAAATCATCATGAAAGCTTAACATAGTCAAATATTCATTTATTATAATTTTAGTAGTCTTGTAAATAACAAAGACCTGTTTGGCTGATTAAATACTGAAACAGTGTTTCCCTCTAAGCATGGATATTTACTTACCCTATTTTTCTGTGAGATATTAGTTACTTTGTTGAAAGATAATTTTCTTAGGAAAATTTTATCATTTCCAGCCAGATTCCACTTTCTGTAAAAATTTTTCGAAGTCCAGGGTGTATTCTAGTTCCATCAAGACTATGATGTGTGTGTGGTTGGAATACACACAACAAAAATAATTTCCCTCTAAAAGTAGTCTGTTATTCTAGGAGACTTTTAAGTTACAACGTACTATGCAAATAAAAAAAAAGAAAGTGAGCATAATAAAAACTAATTTTACAGCTGGTATCAGTCTTCATCTATAAATAAATAAAAAAGAAAATTAACTCAAAAACCAGACAGATCATGAAAAGAATGAACATCACAGCTAAAAAAAAGTAAAAACAAGATTTCAGTGTCTTTTCCAAAAGTCTTCCCTAGCTGAAGCAGAAATGGCATGCTCCTGATTCTGAAAGAAGGTTGACTCTCTTTTACCTGCTGTTGCCTAAAATTGCAGTAAAAACAATTTAACTGCTTTTTCACTACTGTAAAATTTTGGAAGAGGAGGCTATATGAAGATAACCTGATTGAAAATATTAACAACCTCAGCTTGCCATCCACTCCTTTGTGAGAAACTCATTATCCCACACTATTTCGCATGGGGAGATGTGTGTGAACAACACTGTTTAAAAACAAATCTCAAATTTTTACTTAGTATAGTAACAAGGCTTGAGTTATGCATCTGTTTCTACTTACCCAAAACTTTCCAAGTTGCTGGCTGCTCCAGGAAGAGGTTTCTGAACTGACCTAGAGCTGTGACAGTGGCTGTTACATTTACCTGTCCCTTCTCATTACTCTAGTGCTACTTCTACCACTGGTTTTTTATTTCAGTGTTGGATAGTATAGATGTAAGTCAAACCTGTACTCAATTCATTCTGAGAGTGTCAGTAAATACGTATGAAATTCAGTATCTGCGAGGATATATTTAAAATATATTTGTAATCTGTAACCCTTTTCCTGTTAAATATAATTCAGAGCATCTTACCGAATGTACCCTAATTCTTTCTTGTGCTACTGTAAGAAAAATAAGGCTGTACTAAAATCAATAATATAATGTTACAGACTCATTCTATCTTATGCCATTTCATGGCATTCCAAAGTGACATTGAAATACCACTAATGGATCAGTGAACCTATTTTTCAATTATACTAATAGTAACAGCTACTGGTTAGAACAATTTGTGAGAGAATTTGGAAAGCACTATTGCAGTTATTAAGCACAGCCACATTCTTTCCGAGCACCAATGATGGTATTAATTTAGTTTGATTTTCCTCACAATAATATTTTCCAGATAAGCCATTTTCAAATCTAATGGTTCAGGCTCAGCATTTCTGGAAGTAACATAGAAGTGCAGTACTGGTCTTGAAAGACCTGCATAGAGAAGTATCTCCATGAACAGTTCTTTAAAAAACAGCATGCCCACATGTTAAATTGATTATCATCCGGAAATGTGCATGGGAACAATGTATTCCAGCTATCATCTTGACTCCATTTTGGGATAATGTTTTCTCCTTCTGGGCTAATTTCTCCTTCTAGAAGTGCCTGTGGTTCAATAAATACACGTCTCCTAGTTGAAAGGTCAGTGAAAAAACAAGAAATGAGCAGAGTTCAATGCTTTCTGAAGTGGGGGCCAAGTTCTAGTCCTGTCCTTGCCGCTTCTGTGTGGCCATATCAAATCACTTTTCTTGTGCATTGGCTGGCATATTTTTACCTTCAAAAGGGATTAATGGCCCTGCCATTTTTTGTAAAAAATTCAATTTTTTTTTCATAAAAATAAGTATTGGAAATTTGAATATAATTATTAATAAGTGCAAGAAAATACCTTGTAGTTTCTGGTGCCCTGTTAGAAGATAGATTAACTTGTCTAAGGACAATTTTCTATCAAGAACTGACATTCACTGTGCATTGAAACTGTTTGAGGCTTGTTAGGCATTCTGCTCTTTTCACCATGAGAAATAAGAACCTTAAGACCAGGTCTTGCAATGGAAAGCTATCATATGTCACAGAAAACCCAAACTTATAACTAGATGACTCTTCACATGTTAATTTTACTGGTAATTTGTAGCTTTACTATTGCAACATTTTCTGGGATGCCATTGTCTATAATCTGCTTATAGTGCTCTGGAAAGGGACAATTTTGTGATGATTTATGTATCCAAGATGCACATGCAGTAGGAATACAGTGAAAGATGTTACTGAGGTTAATGAGAATATAAGTAGGCATCACAGAATTTCAAAATGAGCAAATTTGAATCCTAGTACAGTCATGGTGGGCAAATTTCTGCACTCTGTTGGTAGGTTTCAGCTTGATCAGTCAAGTTCCACAGACCTTTTATCTATTACTGAATTTGTTACCTCACTTAGTGTATCCTTATGATTCCTGCTCCAAAAGTAAAAAACCCCAAACAAACAAAACACCTACCCACAAAACCACAACAAACAAAGAAAGCACAAAGAAGGAATAAGAACATTTTTCCCCAAAAATCCTTAAAGTTATTTTGTATAAGAAGTCCAGGTTCAAAAAGAGGCTGACTTTTTTAATGTTTTTAAATGAGAGTTTCATGCAAAATAAGATTATTGATCTACAATGCCATCAAAATGTAATTTTTACAAATACTTGGGGATCATTAACAGCTTCTTTACACTTCACTAGTTTGATTTTAGAGTGGATCATATTCACTACAGTATGTATGCATTGTTGAAAAATAATGAATCAGGTATATATCTATAACATAGTATTTCAGTATTTGCATTGTCCAGTGCATGCATGGTAATTATTTTTGGAATAATAATGTCCTCAAGTGTGGCTTTTTCCCAAGAAAGTGATATTTTACTTGTCTCTTCTCATGCAGATTAAAGACAAACATATTACTTAGATACTAGAAGAAAACAGAAATCTACTTTTTTAGCATTTAAATCAGACAATATTAGACTAGAGTTTGACTTCTCACTACAAAATCTTGGCACCAAGTTGAAACATTTGTTTCACCCACTTCTATCAACATTCAAATTGTTCATTAATATAAGGCCATGTGGTAAACTACTTGTGAGGGTGGTGTAGCGACTCTGTGAAAAGGGTCAATGTAAACAATACAACTGTTTTAAGCAGATGCCATTATTTTGAATGTGTTAAGGTAGCAAAATTCAATCCTTATTTAAAATACTGTCTAGATCTCTTTTTGGCATGCTCTACTGCCAAGCCAATCAAACAGATAAAAGAGTTGGCAAAATTAGTTTAACAAGCCATTTAATAAAATAAATTATTTCCTCTGTCCCTGAAGAAATTAGCATGTATTCCTTTCTAAAATCTGCCTTCATAGTGATTAGGTCATGTGTCATGTTCATGGCATAATGAATTCTGTACAAATTACTTCACATTCCTTCACGCTTATTTGAGAATGGTCAGTGATTATGAACTACTTCATACATGGGCAATGAAAAACCAGCATTCATTTTAAGCGTTGATAACTATGGTAGTCATAGCCAAATCAATTATGTGTGCTCAGCCTTTGGCATACCCAGGAAATTCAAGGCACTGAGCTTATTGAGTGCCCTAAAAAAGTTGTTCCCCAGATATGCAGGTCAGCTATGCAAGACCCTATTTACCTCTTCATGCACAGTTACCATTTTTCCTACTAGCTACTGAGCATTTTTAAAACAGAAAGTTGTCATGGTTATGGAGGCACAGCCACATTCTATCAGACACTCATATAGGTTTATGGCAACAACCTTATATCATCAAATAACATATATGTCATAACTCACAAATAACTTCTCTCCTTGCTCCCTCCAAGATGATGTCTAACTCTAGACCAGACGGAGACAAACTTGAGAGATTTTTCCAAGATCCTGCATAAATGTAATATCAAGTTTGATTTCCTCTACCATACAGAGGCCTTCAGAACAACTCTAAGAAGCCATGAAACTCAATAGGTCCTGTGAGCCTATGACCATGCCTGAGCTCACACAGCAAAGATATAACATTCCATACTCTCCTCTGAAGAAGACACTTCAGAAGTGTGAAGATAGCACCAGAAAAAGACAATTTATAGTATCTAAGCTATCTGGCAACCGTAGTTGGCATAGAGTTTTCCAGATACAACTCTGAAAGTGAAGAACCTTTCTGGCTCTTCTATCTAATGCCAGGTCACTTAAAAAGCAATATCTGAGTAAATATATCCTGACTCCATCCTACCTGTCTTGTCAGGAGAGCTATGAAGCTGGCAGTATGATTCCACAGAAACAGAATTCTGTAACTAGCTTTGCAAGTTATTAATTAGGCAGTGTCATATTTACTTGCATTTGTGGGTATTCCCTGTGTGACCCAAAGATAAAGTAAGCTTTTTTGCCACTACTAATACAATTTAACTAAAACCTTCCCATTGTTCCTTACTTTATCAATGAGAAACTCAAGACAAGTCCTTGTATCATTTAGCTTGCTCTACTTTTATAGATATCATTATTTGTGTCTGCAGCTAAAAATTATTCTACATCTCCACATCAAATATAAATAAAATACAATATTTTATAAACTCATGTTTTTGGAGTTACTTTAACAATTGCAATCAATTAAAAATTATGTAATTAAAAAAAATACTGCCTATTTCAGCAATAAAAGCTAAAGGGAAAAAATGAAAGGACTTTGACTGGGAGATATAGGAACCAAGATGCAATTAACAACTGACATTTTAATGGTTTTTACAGCTAGATATAAACACATAAAAACATATTTCACAAAACAGATGACTGGATCCAGCTTAGTTAAAGACTAACATACATAATAATGTAAAGAAATTAGTAATGTATTTACTGCTAAAATAGTACTTTTTTCTTGTTTTCAAGGGTTTAATTCAAGTAAGTAGCAAAGCAAAGCAAAGCAAGAATGACACCACAGTTACTATATTAACTTGTAAAGAAAAATGAAGGGATTTTTCTGGGGCTAGGAAGGAAGGA
>VYXD01019224.1:716816-763503 GCA_013397195.1 Hylia prasina | reverse complement strand
ATATCACTTTTCCAGACTTCTTAAAACGTTTTCTGTTCCATGATATGTAGAAACTCTTGATTCAGGTATTGTTTTGAAACTTCCACTATTATGACACTGACTTGAGGAGATATCATGCCTACTTTGAACCAAAATTTCATTTTGGTTTAAGTACCATTTTCATTCTATAAAATATTCATCATTTAGCTGCGGTGCTTTTAAACAGGATTTTTTTTTTTTTTTTTTTTTTTTTTTTTTTTCAGAAAAAAACTAAATGAATTTTTTTTTTTTTTTAATGCAGCAGAAGACTAATGCAATTACTTTTGTTTATGGAGCTCTAGTGGTATAACAGATTCAAAAATTTCTATTTCAGCATGGAGAAATTCATTGTCAAGGGTCACCAAAACAGCCGACTCCAACACTCTTTCTATTTTATCTTGATCTCCTTACCTCCATATAAGATGCCATATACATGCAGAGCTCCTACTAGTAGTTGTAATGTATCAAGGAGTATCTGATGGTATCTTACACTATTATTCTTTTGAGACTTACTGATACTGTGACTGGATACATGTGGAGGAAATGTGAAGATAAAAACATGGCAACACATCCCATTTTGCATATTACTTTTTCTTTGAGTCCCAGAGTTCTACTCTCAGGTAAGATATTGCTTAATTTCACCAAACTCTAAACTTGATTATTTTTTTCATTTAAAGGTCTGTTTGTCCTTCACCCTTTCTTCCACAAAAATGTAATTTCATGCTAAACTACTTTTAGCATACATAAAACTTTCTTTTCAGTATTAGAAAAAGATAAGGCTAACTCAGAAGTTATTCTAATGAGTCAGTGGCACCGTGTTAAGGCAAAACCCTAGAGTGAGATTAGAATCAGCCAGATTGAAACAAGTAAATACAAGTATGTCAGTCTGCAGTCCAAAAGTAAAGTACATTTCTACCTCCTGTGTACCTCTGGCAGCAATTTATATTTGCTGCTCTCCCATCAGGATCAGCAAATGTAACCACTTAAACTTGATCCTTCTGTCCTTATTAGTTATAGGGAGAAAAGGCAGTAGAGATCTGTCTTAATTCATGTGGGATGCCTTTAATTCTTCCCCTAGAGTGAACATAATTTTTCTTACTAAAATGATCTTATTTCTGTTTCTTACACTAGCCATTTATCTGTTTCCATATCTCATAAGGGATACTTGAAAGCTTCTATCTAAACCAGGTCCCAATTGTGTTCAATTAAGAACAGACTGTTGAAAATTCAGTCACCGAACATGTGCTGTCATTTTCATCACCACTGGCAATGTCTTGAATTAGAAAGGATGTGAAATAGTCACGAGTTTTCATCTGCACTCAGAACATTGAATATTTCTTAGTAAAACATAGAAGTCAGGCTAGCTTCAAAGTACAAAACCTGTTTGTCAGAGGTGAGATATGTATGGAAATGGTGAAAGTCCTGTTTGGATAAAACCCTGCAGACACCTATGCGCAAAAGCTGTGTTCCAACACTGTAGCTCAAATTCAGAGTGCAGCATTTTTTGTGAGCCACCTTGATGAATGACAGCTATGTAAAAAATTTGCAGGTAGGGTTCAAGGTGGGAAAATCTGGCAATCTGGAAAGTGACACAGGATCTGGGTACACCCCAGTCATTCCATACGTTATTAATTTTGTAGTTGGAGGTCTGGTATCTAAAAAACATAGGGTCATCTCTCTGCTCAAGCTTTTTGGAAAGTCATGCTGTTATTTTATGGGGACTGCTACTTTAGGTTTCCTATAGGATGATATCATATATCCAGTTGTCTTTAAGCAGAAAACCACAAGAGTACCTGATATATGCTTGGTTTCCTTTGCATGGTGATGATTTAGTTCATCTTGTTGTCTATTTATTGTTCTTACCCATCAGAAACTGAAAGAGCTATCACTGCTCTTTTCCTATCCATCCTCATAAGGATTTGATGCTCAGGTAAATTTAGACCACACTTCCTACACATTCTATAAAGAACAAGTGAAGATGGAAATTGCATAAAGCCAACTTTTGGCAAAGGTATAGTTTTCATTCCATTTTTACCTAGAAATATTGTAATATGTATAAATCTTATACAAATATGAAAAAGTAGTTACTACCTTTGTAGTGAAATATTATTCATCATATTTATGTAATGATGAATTACTGCATAATTACTAGAACCAGCAGGTCTGTTTTAGAGTGAGAAACTAAGACTAAAATCACTTGTCCTCAATTGCCTAGAAACCTGGCAGGAGCTGTAGGAAGAAAAGGTAAGTGCTTTTGAATCTCTTTCTCAGTTCACAAGATGAGATTTTTTTCCCCTTCTTCCTTCAAAATATCATTAAACTAAAACCCCAAAAAATCGACCAGCGGTGTCTGTTTATACTTTTGTCACCAGTTTAACTTTGCAGTTAAGCTTTTTTGCAGCAATTTGACCATCCTTTCAATTGGTAGAATTGATAATTAATAGGTATTTGAACAGAAAGCACAAGACATCCAGAAGCAAACTCCATGGCATATATCAAAGTGTTCATCTTGCACCATATCTTTAAAATTCAATTCTTATAAAAGAAAAATCATTACAGAGGCACAAATGCTCTGAGGACAGAACTGGGAGCACATGGGGGTTGTTTTCAATTAAGCATAAAAGTGTTTTAAATCAATTTCAAAGTTCAATACCCTCCAAGGGAGGGTAATGAGAAAAGTATATGCAGCAGCCCTGTTTTCCTTGAGAATATTTTGTTAGTTTCCTGTGTTACCCAGGAGATTTTACCCTTGCTTTTTCTGGATGGGTAGGTAAGTGGAGAACAGTATGCGAGTACCTGAGAGGGTCAAAATACATAAAGATTAATTCTGTATTATGACAACCCTTGCACACTTGAATCCACAGCTTTGACTTAAATTTTTATGAGATAAACTTTGTCCATATGGTCAAAGAATAATATGTCTTTAACTAATTAGCCAAAAGGGCAGGAAACATGTTGAACAATAGAGATAAAGGATTTACTTTCTGTTTGTTGAGCTCTAACCAAGTAGTTCTTTGGTTCAGAGGAGAACATTGATGAGTTTTTGTCCCAATTTTTTCCAAAACTGGCAAAATAGGTAGTGTGGGCTGGTGGAAAATTAGTTTGAGTTTAAACTAAATTAATTCACTTTAATTCATGCAAAATGTTTTGAGATGGGAAAAATGAAAAATGGACATTCTTATCAACATATCATGAAGACACTCTGCTATTTGAAATGTCAAAAGCAATCTCAATAAAGACACTATAGAGTGAAATAAAGTGGACCAGGCAACATAAAGAGTGCAAAATATCAATAGATATCACTATCATACATAAGACAGAAGTTTAAAAGTGGACTATATATATTCTCTTTTCAGTACATTGAAATTCTCTTTACTTAATATGCATGGTGTTCTGTATGTCATGGTTTAAGATGACAAAGCAGCTAAAACATCACACAGACTCTTGCTCACAACTCTCCCCACAGCAGGATGAGGAGAGGATTGGAAAACAAAAAATGAAACTTGTGAGATAAAGACAGTTTAATAGGACAGAAATGGGAGCAAAAATAATGATGATGCTAGTAATAATAATGATACAAAATTTAGACGTGAGATAAAAGGCACTTTCACACGCTCACCACCTGATGACTGGATCATCCCTTAGCCAACTCTCCCCCAGCTTTATATTCTAAGTGTGACACCACAAAATGGAATATCCCTTTGGCCAGTTTGGATTAGCTGCTCTCTCCATGTCCCCTCCCAAATTCTTGTGCTCCTCTAAGCCTACTCACTTGTGGGGTGGTTTGAGAAGGTGAATAGGTCTTAGCTTAGTGTAAACATTGATCAGCAACAAGTAAAATATCAGTATGTTGCGAACATTATTCTCATCCTAAATACAAAACAACCCTATACCAGCTACATGGAGCAAAATTATCTCTATCCCAGATGAAATCAGGACCAAAAAAAATGTTATTAGGAATTCAAGTGTTAAATCCCTTTAGTTAAAGGTGATGTTAATGCTAAAAGTCTAATAAAAAGATATTTAGTGATATTTTGCTTCTTAAGATATCCATGAGATTACCCATGCATAACTGTTATTCTGTGTGTTAAATAATGTGCCAGTACTTATTTAACATATAATAAATGCCTTATTAAACAAGAATTAAATACATATCAGAGATATTTAGTCTGAGGTGTTACTTCTAATATCAAACTTCCTCATGACTTTCAATGGCTATGTGCAAAGTATGATTGCTATATTTTAAAAATATTTCTGTTCAGTTTTATTTACTAGAATTCTACCTTAGAGTTCTTTGCCTCCTAAGTGGTGATCAGGGCCACTGTGAGCTTTGAAGTCTCAGACAAGTTTGGTGAAGATCCTTGTAAAAAATTGAATCTCTGCTGAGTATTAATATATACCACCAATCTATATCACCAGGATGCACCATCCCTGGAAGTGTTCAAGGCCTGATTGGATGTGGCTGTGAACAACCTGGACTATTGCCATCTCAGGGGTGTTGGAACTAGACAGTCTTTAGGTCCCTCCCAACCCTAACCATTCAATGAATCCATGATTTTATTAATACCTGTGGGTATAAATGTGCCATCCTGGGAGTGTGTCTCCAAAGTAATGGTGAAGCTGAGCAGCTCTGGCAGATGTATCAAAAAAAAAGGCTCATTCATAGCTTGAGGAGTAAACTATCTTGAAGGCAAGCATTCTTTCTCATGGTATATATCAGATATTGCATGTATCCTTTTGATATTAAATATAACTTTGTCACGCTTCCACACCATTTTGTTCCCTTTAAAGTTGTGCTTCATACTGCAGGGGAAAAAAAGGAATTTATGCTCACACTATGAATTTAATTCCTCTTTTCCCCAAATTTAGTGTAATTTTGATGAATTCAGGAGCAAGTCAGTACAATATAGAAGAGAAATTTTCTGTTTTAATTAAATTAAGAAGCAATTGGGATTTTTTGCCTGTCTCTTTACAATTTTTTATTTTAAAGCTCTTAAAAGAAAGAACATATCTCTTTATACAACATTGATATATGCCGAGTCCAAGCCTTACACAGACAATACAATTAAACATCTGAGCAATTCTTAGGCATTTTCAAAGTCAATTATTTATTCTTACATGCTTTTTCTATTCAAATTTCTGATCTTATGAAATTGATAATTTTGTAGATATATAAATCTTTTACTTAATTATAAAAGTCTTTATTCAAATACTGAAAGTTTTCCAGAGTTGATTCTTTCACAGCTGATCTAAATTCTGATGAGAATAATGCTGGCTTTAAGGGAATTTTAAAAATCCCTTGGCTTAAACTGAAACTTGTCTGAAAAATACTGTAAAAAGTAAGGAAGCTGTAATTTGGCCTCAAATCAAAGAAACTTTCAGACATTTATTTTAATCAGCCATCAGTCTTGGTATTTTTCCCTTGAAAAACTGTGATTAATGTTAAATGTGAGTTAGTATAAGAATTCTAAATTAACATTCAGCAGGAAACAGTAGTAGAATATTGGAAAACTCTTCTGGAAAGAATTAACTTGCCACTCTTCAGCAGTCCAAGGAGAATATTACATCTTAGTTCTGGATAATTCTGTGGACTGCTTTTCTTTGAAGCAAAAACAGAGAAGGAAGGTTGTGGTTGTATGACAGACTCACTTAAAACTGTGACTAAAAAAAGTAAATTTAATGGTTACCTTTGATATTTTTTATCCTTAAAGGAAACACAATATCCACTCCTTTTTCACGTTTTTGTGATATAGATATGTACACAAAATACATATATACACAAATATATACACATTTACACACACGTGCAGAAAAATACATCTTTTACATATGGCTATGCATTGAGGAATGAAATAAAGAATACATGCTCATGAGAACTACCTCTGGGGTTTTCTTCCAAATGAAACATTTTCAGAAATCTGACATTGTCAGGATGGGGGGAGAAGGTTGAGCAAACCTTATAGAGAGAGAAGAGCTTGCTGACAGGTTGACAAAAGTACATGTAGCCTTTCCTTCTAGAGGGGAGAGGTTAGGCACTACAGCACCACAGCAGAACCTTGGGGTATTACACAGCTATCCATTCTCAGCTTTCACAGTGATGAATGAGGTCTTAGCAGATGTCTTGCAGAGAACTGGCAAGACTGAGAAGCAGAAAGGATGAGATTACTCATATGTCTGCCCTTTTCCCCTCTCAGACTGGGTGAGGCAGGTGATTAAAAGATAAAGTCTTGGGTGATCTAATCAAAGCCATCTGCTCCCACTCTAGTCAAGTAAGAGAAATTCTCAGAAGCTCAAGGAACATGAAGAGTTGGTTTAATCAGGACTTAAACAGAAATATTATTGTAAAAGCACTCAGGGGCTCTGAGGACAATCCTCCTATTCATTGAGGAGTCCCAGATATATGGATATAACTTTCTTAACTCAGACTTCAAAATACCCTGAGTTACATTAAGAAAAATTAAGGATTCAATAAAACTTGATGGATTTGAGCATGAGGGGAAAAAAAGCCTAAACCTGTCACCAGATACTTACCTTAAGGAGAATGAGGCTTCTTGCAATTTCTTCTAAAGCATCAGACACTGGCTGAAACCATATGGAACATATCCATTTCGGTCTGGTGATGACAAGCCGCATTCAGAAGATTATTAACAATAAAATTAATAAATGCATCCTTAATATGAACTTTTTTTCCTAATCTTTCATAATAAACAGGAGAAAAAATCCTGACAGAATATTCTGGCATCAGCAGCCTTTATGATAACCAGGATAAAACATTTACAAAATTGACTAGTCTTTTTAAGGGGAAAAAAGGAATTAATAAATACTCCATAGTCCAAGGAAACTAAGAACCTTACTCTGTGTACACACCTGCTCCACAAAAAATGCCAAGTTCTAATTTCACTAAGTTGTAAATGGGAAATCATGACCAGCTTTTTTCAGTTGAAGTTCCTGTTTTAGTCTGCTTGGGTTCATGTATGTATGATAGTCAAGAGAGACATGGGCATTTCTGATAAACCATAGTGAAAGGCTGCCAGGTATTGCAGCAGAGGTTTGGCTGTCTTGCACCTATTTTTATTATATTGCTTTTTCAAAGGATTGTTAGTATGTCAGCCTTTGTCTTTCAATGAAATTCATTAGTATTTGAAGATGCACAAAATTTTCCTCGTTGCATCTATTTATGGAGACAACATGATATTCATTCTCCCTAATCTATCTCTAATTTTCTATGCAAATACTGCCGGGCTCACTCTAGGCCTTTGGATTTAGTTACTCACTTGACTGAAAAGCATGTCAATGCAAATTCAGGCTGATAAACCAGCACACAAATCTCCAGGGCTTCAGCAAGTTATAATTTAACCACAGTATTAACAAAACAAGATAGCAATTATGCAAGGAATCAGCTGAAAGGTTATTTTTAATTTTAAATTTCTGCCTCTGTACAGCTGGGTGTTGGAAGTAAAAAGCAAGACGAGGCACGTGTCCCCATTAGGCAGGCCTTTGGAAACCAAGCAGCATACTGTACTAAACATTAGGTTGTGGATGTTTCACAGTAAATTTATCAGCACTAGCCCTGAAAGCAAATGGTTTTCTGGTGTGGTGGAATGTTCTTTTTAATATTAGTATATCAAATATTTTTGGCTCTGACAGTGACAGCAAATTAGTGCTGACTTCATAAAGGCAGAGCTGTATGCAAGCTTGGGGACATTACAAGGGCTCTTCTGACTGTCATAAGTCCTCACCTCTAGGACTGTCTCATCCTGAATTCAAGCCTCACCATGAAGTCAGATTGGCTGAATTCTTAACTTTCTCGTTCTTCACCGTTTAATTACTAGTATAATATCCTTGTAGAGGCCCTCTAACAGACCTATTCACATTAAAGTTTTGATTTTATATACTCCCATTTGCTCTTGGTAAACTTATTCTTCCTCCGTATTCATTAGCTGCTCGGCAATCTCCCATCATGTAGAGCTGGTTCAGATCCTGTGCAGTCACAGCCACTATAGGAGGCAGTTCTGGGGCCTCTAGAAGCCTGTGAAGATGACAAGCCTGCTCTCAGGCCCCTGACAGTCTTGTCTGCTCCTACCTGACCTCTTCTGAGGCTTCCACATCCTGTCTACAGCTTAGGACTCAATGTCAACTTCCCAGGGCCATCAGCTCTTGTCCAGAAACAACATGGCAGGGCTGCTCTGCAGCTCTCCACAGTCCTGCCCTGCCTGGCTCATCTGCAGACCCACAGCCCATCCTGTCCCTGGCCCATTTCCACCTCCATGGAGGTGCTCAATGCCTGGGACTGGGCTGTGCCCGCTGGCCCACATGCTCTGTCCTGGCTGGGACAATGGGGTGGGCCATGCCTGTCAGTGCCTGCCCTGTTCCCTTGGAAAGAATCCTTATGAAGGCCCATATCTCTGTGAGAGCTGGTGACATTTGCAGCACCCTGAACACATAGCATCTCTGTGAGACAACTGAGAAGAGGCAGGGTCTAAACTCCAACACTGAAAATTAGCTGATTGTACCCATGAATCATTAGGATGTTTGATGTCCAAGTTTTAGTTGCTCCAAGGCAGCCAGTCCTGTTCCAAACCTCCTAGTCTGGATGTTAGCCATTCGCAGCAGACAGGATATTTCTACCTTTTTCTGAGAGGAGAGGATATAATAAGATTGATACTAGCTCAGCATGGTCACTCGGTACCTCAGGTCAGAGAAAAATCCATGTCACACTTAAGTTACTAGAAAAAAGGCAGTCAAGATAAACTTTCCATTCATATTACAGGCTTGGTTCAGTTTCCTGGACATCCAGTTGCTGGGGTTTATTGGAAATAAATTGAGGAGTATGCAGCTGGAACCTCAGCAGCCACAAGGGAAAGCCTTGGGTAAACAGTAGATTTCCCTCGTATCAGTCAGTTCACATGAATGTCTCACAGACCCTGAGGCACCTGAGATGTCACTTTTATGATAACACATGTGCAATTGAATCACAGCCTTTGCGCTTACGCAAGCACAGCACCCCCATAATGAACAGGTTTCTGCGATATAGAAGCTTTTGAAAAATATGACAGATAATTTTAGTTTGGAAAGGTGTACTACACAGCTGTGATTGTCATTGATTTACTTTTTAAAGTTCTAAAGTCTTGGGACACAGTTTTGTAAACCATCACTTCTGCATAGCACCAAGGAAGATATGATCACTGGAAATATTTCATATAAGAAACAGCTTTAAATTACGAATCTTGGATGGTGCATACTGTAACTTGTTTTCTGTTCTGTTTATCTGATTCAGCCCAGCCTACTTACATTATATGGCAGAACACATAAAACTAGTTTTTGCATGTGTGGAATACAATTCAAAGCCTTTTGAAATCAGTTGGATACTTTTCTTTATTTCCCAGGAGAATTAGACATTGAGGATTCAAAATGTTTTCATGAGTTTGACATGGCAGTTGAGTATGAGCAAGGGGACCAAAATATGAAAGACTGTTAGCAGACCTGGAGACACTGTCACCAGATCTTCACCTGCATTAGGCTGGACATTATCATACTATTCATAACTGTCTTTCTTTGAGCTGTTTAGATAGTCTAGTAACAAGTGCTTTTACTATTTCCTTCATCTTCTTACAGATGGGTTGACAGAATTTGAAACTAAACTGGGGTTACACCATTCCTGTAAGCTTAGCACTGGGCTTTTCCCCAGCTACCTTAGTAGTTTTGCTTTCTGTTTGGTTGCCATGCAACTTCCTGAATATTCAGAGCCAGAAGAAAAAAAGAAAAGGAAAAAAACCCTTTTGAGAACATACTTCCCAACTGATCACAGATCAAAATATTTTGTAATAAAGGAATTGCTTATTTCTATTATTCTTTCTTCTTCCCTCACTCCAGCACTTTTTATGATCCTGTTACAGAGAAGTTCATGACATTGCATTTGTGACTGCCATATAATTTTATTGAAACATTCATATTCTCTTTTATTCTTTTGAAGGGCAAAATATTAAAGTGATATCCCTCTTGGTTTTGATTTGTTTCCAAAGGGAAAATAAATATGTTTCTTTCCTGTGCATCTGGCCAGCTTGCTAAAACTTTCATGTCTCTTCTGAAAATTCCACCTGGCAGTTTCAAAGAGAAACCCTGCAGCCTAAAGACAATTGCCATTGGGTCAGTAGTGCAAACATCATGAGACTTCCCTTTTCTCTTTGTTCATTCAATTTTTTCTTTCTGTTTCCACAAAAATATTTTGCATTTTTTTCATCTCCAAAAAATAAACTGTAAAATACAAAACCTAAACCAAAATCAGGGGCAGAGAAGTAACAGGTTACTTTTTATTTGCCTGATCTGGTTATTCAGATATGAGAGCAGCACTGGAAAAGAATAGGGTAAGGAAATGGTGAATGTTTGTATTTAAGTTAAGCCACATGCCTAAAAGTTTTCACACTTGAAAATTCCAGAGCCAAGGTTCATAAAGTGTAAAAGTATTCTTGCACTGTTAGAACTTGTAAGTGCTATAAGAAAATAGTGTAATCTTGTTTTCTATTTATTCTGGTTAGCTGACATTTTTGTCTCAGTCTGGCATGCAGTAGTCATTAAGAGAGCCTGGCATTTCACGAAATTTGGTAAGTGAATGATGACTTTGGGGACTTTTCCCCTGTTTTATTCTCTTTTTCCTGGGCATATAAAGCTGGTATCAAATGTGACTGAGAAATTACATTTGCATGCACACACCTACACAAGATTTTTTTGTGCTGTAATTACTATAGCTATTTTAAGTGCACACTGCGCACATGTATATATGGATTCATTCAGGCACAGTTTTGACATGGCACATGTGTGTACTATAGTTAGAACAAGATTATGAGCTTTTGCATATGGGATTGAACAGGATGATGGGAGCTAGGACTCGTACTAACTTCTGTGTAGGAACTACCTATTTAGTAGGACAGAAAACCAGAGGCAAAGCCCTTTGGTTAGGTTACCCAGGAGAGCAGTGAGTATGTCCATGTGGGACACCTAAAAGTCAGACCACTGAAAGGAATCTGCCATCAGGTATCTTAACATCAACCTCCTGAAAGGACTGAAAAATTACCATCTAGACAGAATTTGAGTGCTGATGCTACATGTAGGGTCTGACATTAAAAAAAAAAAAAAAAAAAAAAAGAGCGATTTACAGGATCAAACTAATCCTCTTTTGTCACGCATTTATTTTATTCTAAATAATTGAGCATTGTGCAGCTAAACTGTTTGTTGCTGTGTGAATTGCAGTATATTTCAGGATTTGGCCACTCTGAATTTTTTTTTTTTTTAGCCAGAGAGCAAATAAGAGTTTTGTGCGGTTGGATCTTCTCCTTATGCCATGTCACAATGCAACTCAAGAGTACATAGCTGAGTGATAAGAAAGGTATCCTTCCCAGGTTTGAAAAGAAAGAGATGTTTCTCAACAGAAGTCTAGATTTAATTGTGCTGACAACGATTTTTGTCTCAAATATTATACACATGTGCTCCCAAATGGTGAAAAATGCTGCTGTTTCTTCATGGACAAGATATTACCTTCTTAACATATTGCTTGGAAATCTTCCCCTAAGATTACTGTAACTTTAAACAATATTATGGAAGTTATGATCCAGCCACAGACCTTTGAGTTTATCTGTTTCTGGAATCATCCTAGATTGGCATCATCGTGTTTACACAAATAAAGGCTTGTGTTAAGAATTGTTAAGAATTGCACTTCCCTGTTGAGTGTTTTAAGCAAAACCTTTATTTAAGAATGGATATTTACTTTTGAGTACTGAAGGTGTAAAAGCATTCAGCATTTTACTTCTTTCTACTAATTAATTTTCACACTGACCAAACAGGTATCATCTGGGTGCCTGACTGCTCAGGTGGACAGACATATCTGTTTTAAAATTTGCCTGGCAATATCTCCCATCCCTGGTCTTCCCTCTTCTCAAACAATAAAATGAAATCACTTACTAAGAAAAAATAATTTTCCAGGAGTTACTTTTAAACCAAATGAAATTCAGTGAAAAACGATATGAAGACCTCTGGAGGGTTCTGGAGAGTAAAATCATCACTAAACAAAATTATTATCGGGTAACCCCACTTAAGATTCTTCACCTGTTTGCTTCAGCCATAATCTGGAAGACACATTCTTCCACGACTTTCTCCCTTCTCCATCTAAGAGAGGATAAACAGAAAAATAGTTAAGCCCCTTGTTGAGATAAGAAGAGTTTAACAATTGAAATATAATAAAATACACTACTACTAATACTACTAGTGGTAATAGCAAAGAAAAGGGAGATAGATAACAAAAAGAGAGAAAGAAGAAGAAAAATCAAGGAAAAAAAAGTTATGCACAATAACATTGCACACCAGTACTGCACATCAGCAATTTAAATATCAGTGTCTTCAGCATTATTCTCATAGTGAATACAAAACACACCACTGTACCATCTACCAGGATGAAAATTAGCTCTATCCCGGCTGAAACCAGGACAATGTGTCACATTCTTTTCTTTGATTCTCAGGTAAGACTAGTCAAAGTGGTGCTAGATTACATCAAAGTGTACATTCATATGTTTGGTAACAGGAAAATTCAGTGAACTTAGCAACTCATTTTATAGAGATCATAAAACAGCTCTCACAAGGTAACAGTCTGAGGTCACTGCTACCCTGGACTGAAAGTGAAACAGTGACCCATGATATGTAATAAAATGCTCCATTTTCCATTATTATTAGGGTGAGTTCCTTTTATCTTTATTCCAACACTTTTTACTTGGTTGTTACTCAACTTCTAAAATTTAAGGCATGGATCCTGAAAGTCTGGGTTACTGCTAGATTAATACCTGCTAGTATTAAGGGGAAAAATAAAAGATAACCTTTATTCTGAAAGAAAAAGAAAATTAGAAAAAAATGGAACTGCTGTATTGGATTTGTATTGTCTTGTTGTGTTTTAACTCTAAGATCTGGCAGAGGATGCTTTGGTTGTCACAAGTGGTTTTTTGCCAGGTTACTTTCAGTGGGGAAGTTATTACCTGTTTCAAAACCTAGAGAAAGTGTTCAAGGCAGGCAGCATATAAAACATAGGAAGGAAGGACTTCATAAATATTAGGAAAAAGTTTTAGATTATAGAAAGAAATCATGTTTATTGAGGAAGTACCCTTTATACATATAAAGCAAATCTACCTTTTGTTTGCTTATCCAGACACATTTTGCATATGACGTAGAATTTCTCCCCCAGACCTGAATTCAGATTCCTAATCATGACCTATGTGTTGTACTGCAACTTTGCTGTTGGGGAAAAGAGCTCTGGGAAAGAAGCCATATATATTTTTTGTTCTTGAAAATTATGACATTTAGGGGGAAAAAGGAAAAAGGGAGTGACAACATGACCAAAATAAACAGACATAGGAGAATGACCCTAAGATTAAATTACCTTAAAACTAAAATGTTAACTTTTTCATTCAGTTAAAATAACCTAAAAACTGATTGAAATTATTCTATAGCAGGCCAATGAGAAAGAAACTTTTCAATCTTCTCACCACAATTGAATCATGGAAGAGTGAAATAATTAATAGAGCTTGTTATTTTTAATGTTCATATGCCTTTTAAAATGTCTTGTGCAGGAAAAGAGAAACACTAAAAATATACAACAGCATAGTTGAAGTTTACTTGACCATAAAAGCTAAAATGTACAGCATAGTTTGGTACTCCTAGTGTTTGTGCTTAATTTATAATCAATCACAGAATCAGAGAATAAGCTGAGCTGGAGGGCACCCACAAGGATCATCGAGTTCATCTCCTGTCCCTGCACTGCCCTATCTCAAGAGTCACACCACGTACCCAAGAGCATTGTCCAAATACTTGAACTCTGTCAGGCTGATGTTGTGACCACTTCCCTGGGATGTTGTTCCAGTGTTCAACCACCCTCTGGGTGAAGAACCTTTTTCTAATACCCAACCTAAACCTCTATGACACAACTTCAGTCTGTTCTCTCAGGTCCTGTCACAGGTCACCACAGGGATCAGTGGAAAGGAGACCAGGTTGGACAAGAACTTTCCTCTCATGAAGCCATGCTGGCTGTCACCAATGACTGCCTCATCTTTCAGGTGCTTTTCAATACTTCCCAGAATAATCTTCTCCATAACTTTAGCAAGCACTGAACTTTAGCAGGCCTGTAGTTTCCAGGGACATCCTTGCTCTTCTTGAAAATCAGGACAATATTTGTCAACTTCCAGTCAGCTGGGACCTCTTCAGATTCCTAAGACTGCTCAAAAATCATCAAGAATGGTTTTGCAATGATAAATCAACACCTAGGGCACCCAGAATGTTGTCCAATAGTTAAATTAATTACAAAAATGATTTCTGGGACAAGAATTCTCTTCTGGGAGCAAAATAATGGATAACAGCTCTGAAACTTCTCTTCATCTCATGTTTCCTGCACACCCGCAGACTCACTCAATGTTAAACTATATTGAGGATCTTGGCAGAAAATATGAATATTGCAATATTGATTTCAGGGATATATTTTCTGCAAATAAATGTGTCTGGCCTGATTTGTGACTATATCTCTTCTTCATACTTGTTTTTCAAATGTTTCTTAAAAATTAAGATTATGGGATATAAACAGAAAAAAAACCCTAAACCTACTCAAATAATTATATATATATTTAAATATTAACCAATCATTAAATAGTGCTTGTTTCTATTTTTTTATCAATTTGTAAAACAGACATTAAACTGTGTGAAATATGTGGGCTGATGTTTCTAAGGAAATAGTACCTAAATAAACAAAGAATTTGGACCCACTAGTGTGCAAAAATGAGGCGACCAGGAAATCAAATTTTCTTTGTCTTTATTGGCTGAAGAAGACTGAAGTGTGGCAGCAATCAGTGATGAGTTTATTGGAGTCTCTGCAATGGCAAGCATTTTTGTTATTGTTTTGTACGTTGGTTTTTTGGTGTTTTGTTTTTTTTGTTTTTTTTTTTTTTTTACTTAGACACAATAATTATAAAAATAAGAAGAAAAGAAGTAAAAAATGGCACATTGACTTCCTGTCTTTACACCTGAGTGACACATAAACACATTAGACCTAATCAGCTTGCAACCTGTCAGAAATGGAAACTAAGTTATGTGAATATGAGATGAGAAAAAATGTGAGAAAACTTTAAATCTGTCACTAGTTGGCTCTGAATTACCTTTTTACCTAACAGTTACTGCTATTGCCTGGGGTAAAATAGTGATCAGCCTGAATAAGGGTGGGAGAATCTGGGGACATTATCAGGGGAACACAGACCTTCTCAGAATCTCTGCTATCTGATCAGGAAGTAGATTGAAGACACTGTGAACCTTGAATGGGAGTTGCATAAGTAGGTCACTGTATATATCTCATTCATTTTTTTTTGACACATCTGGAAGACTAGGAGGAGGTTCTACCTTCATCAAGGAAAGACTCTAATGAAGCAAAGTTGTAAGGCATCTTGTACTGTCATCTAAAACTCAGCCTTAAAAACTAACAGTGAAAGCCAAATTTCTTACTCTTAAAGGTGGGACATGACATCTAAATGTTCTTGTCTTGATTTTGGATGCAATTATTTTTAAAATAGGTTACTCCATTAAATGGATTCAATTAAATTTCATAAACCAAAAGCACTTCTTCTCTAGACTTCTCATCTGCTGGTTCAGGAGAGCGTGTTGCAGCTCCTATCTCGGTTGGGCTGATGGGTCATACATACTTAAGCTTCTGAGTGCAATTGTCTGCACTGTTTTGCACCCTTCACACTTCAGGGTGGCAAGATCATAGTCTGATGAGCATTACCCTGAGCTAAATCTATATTTAAAATGCAACCCCCCCCCCCGTGTTATCTTTTGGTGGGTCCCCACTTTGTCTGGGACACCAGTCATAGCCACCATCATAGAATTATACCATATAGCTTGGTACACTTTGTTCAGCATTCTCCAAGTTAGACAGAAAAACAGTGTTTAATTATTTCTTCTTTAGATAGGACTGTATTGGCTTTCAATCTCATATATATTCCATGGTGATGCTGTCTTAAAAGCAACAGAAAAATTTTCTGAACAGTTCAATCTTCACATAAGTTTTGGAGTTCAGTTTCATTCATGGTGTGAAACCATTCCCTCAAATCAAAAAAAACTTTGTAATAGAAAAATATACCACCACCTTTAGATTATAAATTTTAAAAGCTTGGCCTCCATCGCTATAAATCTCAGATATATGCAATTTGGATAAATGTGATGAATATACCTGATGGAACTGATGGTTTATTTGAAGTATGTATAACTCATTGTTTGCCCTAAAAGTTGCAAATATTCAACCATTAAAAATCTGCTTTTGTTTTGCAGGGCTATGTTCTAAATGGAACATTTATTTGAACATTTTTGAGGGAGTCGTTGATTGCTTCAGGACTAAACTGTAGACAAAGCTCTGTCTACTCTGTAGTTGAAAAAACATGTTAATTATCTTAAGAAATTATGTAATAAGAAATCTCACCAATTCACTTCTTAGAAACCTAATACTTCCTCTCTGGCAAGTTGGACAAAGATGGCTCAAAAGAATCAAGGAATAAGACATTCAAGGGTTAATATAGATACAAAAAATAGTTCTCAATAGATGTGGTTCTGTAAAAGATAAAATTTATAATACACCAAAATAAATGGATTTTTGTCTTGAAAGAGAAGAAACAAATTGCAAATTTGCAGCTGATAGCAACTGGATAAAAGAAAGTGCTTTGACCCAGTTTTGGAGGGAATGATAAACAACTGTAATATTTATATCAACTATCTCAAGAATAACTGCAATGTATACTTTGATATGGGGACAGTATGATTATTTTTTTTTCTTCTAATAAATTATAATAAACTTACCACCACTACCATCAAAACAATAACTGGATCATTGTTTTCCAGTTCCTTTAAACAAGTGCTTTCTTCAGTTTCCTGCTTCTATGAGTAGGAACATACAATTTTTTCTAGAGATGTGTCAGAACACAGAAATCAGTTCTGTGCACTTGTAACCTATTACTTTCCTCAGAATTTAGACTGTATTTTACATGTCAAGCAGGTAAAATCATTTCCAAATTTTTTTAAAAAATTCTTCCCTTTGTATCTTTGTCCATGCAACATTGAAAAGTCAGCTGATTTTATTCTTCCACAGAACAAATAAGAAGTTGTTATGATTTTAATCTGGTTTTTCATGATTTTCTATTTAAAATTGCCTTTAAAATTGAATTTTGAAATAGTGAATGGTTTGAAGTAAACTAGTTTCATAAAACTATATACCCTAATGGCTGGAAAAGAAAATGTACTGTTGATTGTAAAAAGTAGGAAGTTGAAAGAATAATTTTTTGATATTTCCAGAAAAATGTTCCCATGTTTCAGAGTTTGGGAATTAAGGACACTGCTAAGAAAAGATTGTAAATATGGACTTCAAAGGAATGATTATAAAGAAAATAAAAATAAAAGAATTGCCTATTGAAAAGATACATAACCATTGTTCTCATTCTGAATATTCTTAAAAGTCATGGGTTTATAATAATCTAGTTAGGTTTGCCATGCTGTGTACAATATCACTTTGTCACGGGTATTTCTCTGACTCACTGCATTGAAGGTCACTATGAGAGTTCAGTACCTCAAGAAATTTCCACTTTTGTGGTGATGACAATCATTTGCTTTGTCCACTTTGAACCTCAACGATTTTCTTTCCTTTTCCCTGCTTGTTTTTTAGTAGGAGAGCTCTTCTTCAACTATGAAATTCTATTTAATTCTACACATAGATAGAAATCTAGAGTTTTAATATGTGGAGGAGCCAATAGGAAGATTGAATAAACAGTAGGGTTTTAGATACATTAGGAACTGTAGAACTTTTTGGACAGAGGAACTTGAGCAGAAAGAAACTAGCTGCAGCATACTCATAATGGTAATGTTACCCCCAAACCAAAATACTCAAAAGGATTATTTAAATCAGAAGTTAATAGAAAGCCAGTTGTTTCAGAAGAACAAGTAGTTTAGGCTGACACAGTCTGCAGAAGTGGTATCTAAACTAATGCAAAGAGTGTCTCTCAAAACTGAGGAAGGAAATTCACAATAGAAGCATAGTGCTTTATGCATAGAATATGCAACATTAATCAGTGAAATAGGGAAAAACTTAGTACTGTTTCCTTAGTTATGCTGGGAGCCTGGAAAATAACATACAGAATTATTACAATTCTTGGCATGTAAACAATTACCCTGACATACCAGGTAACTCAGAGACTTGGTGGAAAGGGAATAAGTCATGGAATGTTGTGTTGCCAGGCTTCCAGTTTCATAGGGATTTTAGGCTATGACATAACAGAGGAAGAATGTATGAAACTTAAGGATCATTATAAGTTAAAAGCATTCATTTTGGATGGAAATCTCATATTATTAATAAAAATGTAGAATTAGCATGGAACTGTGCCTGCCCTTATCAGAAAAATACAAAATGCTGAGTGAGATGGAAAAATTTTCAAGTTTGGGAGAAGTACTAAGTGTGAGAGATTCTGATTATCTATCTAGAAATCTGATAGGATTGAATGGAATGAGGTGTAAACTTCCTTTTTTGCTATGATGAATGTTTTATTTCTAGAATAAAAAGTCTTATAACTCACAGGAAAAGATTCTGTTAAAAATTTGGTCTTGAGCCATGCAGGAGGAGCCATTTCAAGAGATATTGTGATATTTATTATGTGATAGTGACCATGCCAGATGTAGGTTTAAAAGCAGGGAACAGGTCAAAAAAAAAAATCAGAATATGAGTTTTCATTTTTTAGAAAGGAAGAAAGATTTACAAAACAAATGGGAGAGCAAACCGTGGGAAAACAAAACTCAAACCAACCACCCAAACAAAATGTAATAAGAAAACTCCAAACAAACCCCTAAAACACTCTTTTCATCTTGAATTCTACCTAAAAATTATTACAGTTGAAGTCCAAGTACAAAGAATGTGAAATTAAAATAAATCAGAATAGGCCTCAAAATCTTATATTAAGTCAGTAGCAGAGAATACAAGCTAACAATGATAACATAGATAAAACCTCAGCATTGAAGAAATTAAAAACATACTAGATATGGATAACAAATGAACCACAGAATATGCAAAACCTACATGAACAAGAAATTTTAAAAAATCTCAAAAATAATTTGAATAGCACCCACAAAAGTGTGCTTAGACTGATCTTAGTGACAGTAAATCTGTCACTAAGCACATTAAGGGAACTTCTGCGAGGGAATTGGTGAGACCATATTTTGACAAAATTCTGAAAGAAAACTCAGGTGTGACAAGGGTACAGTAGATAACCCCAGTGAATGTTTTTAATTGGTTTACACTGTGGAAGACATTGAACAGATTCCCCTATCTGAAGCCCTTTTTGCAGCATATAGGTCAAAGGAATTAAATCACTTCTAAAAATATACGGGATATATTAGACAAAACTGATTAATTAGATTCATAAGTCAGCAGTACGAGGTGATATTTCACCCATGGTGTGTAACCTGTCATGGTGAGGCCATCATGCATATAGAACAGGAAGAGTGTCAAGATTACCTATCTGTGATAAAACATCCAGCTAGGATTGTGGGAATTACAGTAACAGTGAGTCTGAGTCTATAATAGAAAAATAAGATCTTTAGCATAGCAGTAAAAAGAGCCTTTTGGGAAAGAGTCAGCATATCTTCTGTAAAGGGAAATCTTTCCTCACTGGCCTGCTGCAGCTCTGGAAGAATGATTGTAAGCATGAGTATTGACAAGAGATATTTGAACCAATGTATTTTAAGTTTTCAAAGGTTCACCAAAGGCTGCTAAAGAAAATAAGTCGTGAAAAACTTCCTTTAAGCGCTGAAAATTGGCTAAATTATAGAAGGGATAGGGTAGGATTGCATAGCATAACATAGAATAGCACAGGATTAGATTTAACAGTTCCTTTCCAGTAGGGGGAAGAATATGCCATGCAGTCCCATAGGGTAGGTGCTCTTTTCATGATTTCAGAGACGTGAAGAAGAAAGAAACAATGAATCTGCAAATCTATGACTTTTACTAATCTTGTTTGTGGTGAAGAACACTGACTTGGGATATTATTAATCTTGAAAACTAATAAGAAGCTGTTGTTAACCAAACTACAATATTAGAAATAAAAGTTCTTCAAACTAGAAGGAGGGTCTTTTCAAGCAGATAAAACACAGTCCTTAAAACAGCAAGTAGCAAATTTACAGAGCTTATTGCACAATGACATTGTAGGTGGAGACATGCAGTAAGCTGAAAAAGAATTAGATGTTCATTTACTAAAATATTTAAATAACAGCGTACCATTAAACAACAACCCATGGCCATTGACAGAGTTTGGACTGCAAAAAGCAATTGGATTGGTGTTTTCCCTCTAAACATCTCCTGCTGCCTTGTGTTGATGACTGCGCTCTGGGCTGGATAGACTGTTGGTTTGACATAGTATATTCTCATGTTTTAAATGCATATGGCCCTCTTCTGATCACCTAAAAATTCCTCTGTGAATTCCTGCAATACCTGCCTAACCTTCCACCATATGGTCTCTGCATAGGACCCACAAGGACAGTCATAGCTCTGGTATCTTCTCACTGTTTGTCAATTCTCAGAAAATACTATATGGCTATGCTTTGCCTTGTGCCTGAAAGTTAGATTGACATTTCCAGAAAACATGGGTTTAACCTATATTTTTTGAGGAAATGATACCCCCTTGTCCAGGCTTTCAGAATTCTGACAACCCCATGAAAAGTAGCTTCAATTAGGATAACAGTAGTCCAGGAATGACAGAAAGTTTAAAAATCGTTCAGTTTCATCTGAAATAAATTTACAGATGAAAAGTAGATTTGATGAAGCCTGGGTATACATTTGCTGCAATCATTAAACACTGAGCTCTCCCATGATTTTGTTAAAAGTTTCATTTGGCCTGCCAAACCCTTGACATAAACAAGAGATTATCTTGCACTCACATAGACACAGTAAGCATGCTGGGTTCTCTGTTGTCCTTGTGTGTGAACCAGCCTAATACTTAAAACAAGGTATATCTTCTTTTTCACCTGGATTTTACCTTCACGTTTTGGGGTTTTCTGATTGTTTTATTTTCGTTTGTTTGTTTTTTTCACAGATATACAGGTGGAAAATGGACCCAACACAAAATGACCTAGTCCTTTCTTGTTGTTCACAATATCAGTATGGATACACTGAGATACTCAGACACTAATGCTGTACAAGGCTGCATATTGCTCTTTAATCAAAAACTGTGATTAATCTGATCACCTCCAGACCAATGTCTAGGGGGAAGAAACATAAAATCCAAACCCAAAACCTAATGTACCCAAAACGTGTAAGTTAAGTCAAGGAAGTATTGTGTGCTTGTTATTTATTTTATCATTCTATATTTTGAAAAAGAACCTTCAGTAGCCATTGAAACAGATATAGTTGAGTGTGTCAGTAGATGACAGAATTTTGGTTTTTCATTATTGTAGTGGAATCAGAGTAAGAACATGTGCTGTTTAGTTTGCATACATGATACAGCTTAAACTTACAGATGCTAGACGTTTTTAGTAATAAAGGTAGTTGTCAAATTATCAAAGGTGTCAGAGCAGATAAAATCCCTCCAAGCTATGCTGAGATCTGAAAAGGTTTTCTTTTACTAGTATGCCATTGCTTGCTTCACTATCATACTAGGTAAAACTTGTAAGACATCAATGATTTCCATGTGAATGATGTCTTTGTTCTTCTCAATAATAAAATAATCTTCTCTCTTTTTTTTTTTCTTTTAGACATACTTTAAAATAGCACAATAAAGCACATTCTCTACATTGTTTTATTTTTTTTAATTTAAAGCCCTATTATAGCAACTAAAGGGTTTGAAATGTGGCCATCTTTAACACTCTGAAAATTTTATATATGGGCTGTGTAGGCTTCTTGTGTTAACAGAAATCAACGTTCTATTTCTTTAGCTAATCTACACACACTTCTTGATTTGCTTTTGTCCAAAGGAGAGTAATAAAAAAATAATGACACTGATTTCCTAGCCCACATGAAGAGGTTAAAATGCTCAAAAGAAAACTCAGGTAAAACTGAAGAGGAAAAGGTTTTGCAGTTGGCAAAATATACTTAAGCCATTGCTCAAAAACAATCCAGGTAATTTGCAATGCTGATTGAAGCCCAGACTCACACTGAAACTTCACTGCAGCCCTTCCCAAGTATTGACTAGGGTTCTTGTACCAAAAAAAGACAAAGAAAGACATCAGTTTCCTAATTTTCATCCAGGTAATTTGAAGACAGCAAGGACATATGTAAAAAATCTACTGTATATTTAGAGAAAATTGGATCAAGAAGAGACCTTTCATGGCATAACCTGTTACACTTTCTGTATTAGTGGACTATGGCTTGGAGTACTTCACTGCTTTTTCTGTCTAAATAAAAGAGGCTCCAAGCACTTCTTAGGAGAATACATTGTTTACAAAGAAAGAATTCTGTCTCAAGCAGGTGTGTTTGGGTTTTATTTATTTGTGAAGTTTTGGTGTTTTTGTTTTTTTAAAGCTACTTTTCATTGCAAATACCAATTTTTCAAAATTTTAACTCATTAGTCCCAGTTGTCTATCATAAGACAAAGACAAAATGACAAATACACACATAATAAATACAAGAAAAATAATTCATAAAAAAATTTGCAACTTCTGGATACATGAAAATTTTTATGTAATGTCAACATATAAATTACAGGGACTAAAATCCAAAACCCACTTCATCCAGTGCCATATAATTAAACCTTAGGGAAATAGAATTATATTATCTGAGCATTCTTCTGTCTAAGAGAAAAAAGTGTTCATTTCCATGGATGCTAACAGAACTTGGAGGAAGAGTTCCCCCACCTCTCACTGGTTCCATCGCCCTCAAATCAAATCATGTTGCAATTTATACTTTTTTGGGGTACATATAACTGTGAATATAATAATAAGACAAATTTTATATAATTTGATGGTTATTACTAACAGGATTTTACTGACTTGTATTTGTGAACGAAATATTAGATCTTGAGGGTTATAAGGACTGTAATAATTTAATAGCTCTGACTATTGTTTACCAGTGAATTGTTGTCTGAAGGTGTGGTCAACATTATGGGATTACACAAGAAGGAAAAGTCCCTACTTAAAGCTACCAGGCTAATTGTACAGTCCAGCAGAGAAGACACTGCTGTAGCGAAGCGTTTTTTTATTTATCTGACAACATCATTTGTTTTCTATCCTGAGGAGAAACACAAAGTGAGAGGATAGATGCAAACACCACAGCAAAAAGGAGGAAAACAAAGACCATTTTGAGGAGTTTTTCTTGTGTGCATACTGGAAAGAGAGAGAGTTCATGCACTCACAGTCATACAGAACACTAAATAAAATGACTCCTGCACAAAAGCCCTCCTTGAGATAGCATCACTGTTCTTTGGGCTCTTGACAGTTTTAAAGGCCATTAGTAACACCTCCTCTGCAATCTATTCCTCTGCATCAAATAAGTGTCAGGGAATCAGATCAAGCAAAACTCTCATTAAAGTAAATGAAAGTCGTGGCTACATAAGGGACAAATATAAACTCAACAGGGATCTTTTGGTCTGGCCTCAGGAGCTCAGGTGCTGCCTCAGAGAGAAACGATATGCACATTAATAGTGCTCTAGATCAGATAATTTTCTGGTCCATTAGGTTAAGTTCTTGAGAAGAGAGACTCTAATAGTACTTTGTTCTCTTAAGTATTCATATAGACCGATAATAAATTTATGATAATTATATCTTAGAGACTTATAAAGATACACTTAAGCATGGATCTGTCTATAGTTATGATGAAATGTTATTTCAATTCTGATTTCCATTTAGAAATTTGGACAATTACATATTTTCTCCTTATTTAATGGAGAAAAATGTATTTTACTGTTTTCAGGGATGTGCAATGCCAAGAAAATTACTTGAGCCTGATTTAGGTTGAATTTGGAGGGAATGAGAAACATACAAATTGAATAGCATATTAATATATTTTTTCCTCAGTTTCATGTCACAAAATAACCTAGAAACAAACACATCAACTCAGGCAAAGCTAAGGCTTTCTGACTGAGGCTAAAGTTCCCCTGAACCACAAGAATTTGCCTGTAGAGTCAATCAACGAATTTATGATTTTCCAATTAATAATATTGTTGTTTTAATGATTAGGAATTTGTTAATCAGACAAATTCTTCTGGAATGCTTTGGTTATCCTTCTTTCATCTTATGAATAACATAGACATTTTTCATTCTCCATCCTAAAATTAATGAGGAAACACAAAGAAAGAGGTTGCTGCATTTGTTCCTAAATTGTGTGGAAAGGTTTTACAGAGTCTGTTTTCAGAAATATAAGTAGCAACTCCCAGATACCTATATATTTTCATCATATCATCACTATTCATGTTCTTTGATATGTTTATGGAATATTTCTTCATACTAAAGTAAGGCAGGCCATACAAGAAACAAAATGTTCCCTTTTTTTCCCCCCATTTTTTTCCCCCTGTGAAATGTTACTGAGACTACTGATACTGTGCCTTCCTGCATTTGTCATAAAATTCTATTGTGCTTAGATGACACATTTTTGAACTAGGAATATTTTCAAAGATGGAGGAGGGCCCAGGTAACTGAACAGCTTTTTTGCATAAAATAGCCAAAGCACCGAATTTTTTTGTGTTGCATTTTAACATGTTTCTGAGACTACACATGAATAAATACATACAACATATCTTAAAATTAACTCACAAAAGCACTTTAAAAACAGTAGTCAGTGACACTTTGAACATTTTGGGTAATTGTTCAGGACCAAAAGATGCTAACAGTATGTTAATAGTTCATGAGATTGGTCTAGAGAAAGGTTTAATTCATACTTAGATATATATCTCTTGTCTGTGTCCAGGGGTTTACATATAATTCCACACACATATTAGGAAACATTTCCCAAAATCTTAGTATGGTACTGCTGTACACTGAGCTAAGCTGTGTCTTATGTTCCCTTGCATGAAATTATCTCTTATTAAAGTTACAGTTAAAACATTAACACAATTTAATCCATGTTGCTCACATGCTTCTACATTTTCCCAAAGACAAAAAAATCCCTAGCATTAGAAAAAGAAAAAAAAAAATTTTTTTTGGTGCAAATTGCCCCAACCAACATCTGGAGTAATTTACTTTTTAGTTCTGTGGGGTTTGGTCTCTTTTTTTTTCTTATTTGCATGTTTGTTTAGGGGAAAGAAAGAAGAAATGTTAACAGATACTAAGGACTTTTCAAACCTTGAGAAGAAAAAGAGGTTCACCTTAAATCCCATGCCAAATTTCAGCCTAGAGCAAAGTACTATGTTGCATTCTTAGACGGATACACATCGAACAGGCCTTTCACCATATCTGTGCTGTAGTTAGGTAAGTAAATAATCGATTCAATTAATGGAGGGTGACATTTTCCAAGCCTTTCTGCTGAGAAAATTTCTTAGTAGCATACATGTACATCTCAACAAATTTCCACAAAACCCCACATTAAGAAAGAACAGATGGAGACCTTTAAACAGTTTGGAAATTCAGCATCAGACAAAACTCTACTGCCACAGGGAAAATTTCCAGTGGACCAACTGCTGGCAAAGGATGTTTCATGGATATTCACTATCTTCACAAATGGAAGGGGATACTTATAACTTTGTTTTCAGAATTCCAACCTTCTGAAAACATATATTTTCTTCTTTGATTTTTTTTTTTTCCTGTCTTGGTTCAAAATATGACCAAAATAAATTTCATTAGCAACATACTATTTGTTCGACTTGTAAATCAAATGTTGCCCAGTGAGCACCTGTGAATTACATGGCAGTAGTCTTAAACCTTCCTAAAATGTTAGTCTGAAAACAAACTGCATCTTGAAAAAAAGTTTGTTTTTTTTAAAATCTTGTTTAGAATTTAGAATTTAAAATTTTAGATTGATTTTTACAGTAAAGCAAATATTTGTCTTATGTCCTTTTCATGCACTACTATGGTGTGGGGGTTTTTTGTTTTTTTGGGTTTTTTTGTTGTTGTTGTTAGTTTGTTTGCTTGCTTGTTTGTTTTTGTTTTTGTTGGTTTTTTTTTTTTCCCACTGAGAGGTTTTATTATGTATATTAGCCTTTGGTCAGCATTGGGATGTTAAGGAAAAAAGTAACTCCATATTTTGACTTTTTCAGGCACATTGCACATGCAAGGTATGACAACACCTTGAACCTATTATCCAATGATTTTGAGGAATATGTTTAAAGTACCTACAATGATTTTTCCCTCTCCATTTCTCAGTATACATTTCAGGAAACAAGATGAAGAACAGGAAAGATTTTAGTCTACAGGAAACTGTAGAATGAAAGAATGACAGCAATAAGCACAATAAATACAATAACATATGAGAGATATTTTCTTTAACCCAGAGCTACATCAAAATGTTTTAACTAAATCCCAAGTGTCCAAAGACATATGAGTCAAAGTACGGCTGCATACTTTTCATATTGAAACTAAAATAAATCACTGAAATCAGGGATTGATCCTTCTCACAATTTTTATCTTATTACTGAGGAATGAAATTATGAAGCTGACTGCCTCATTCTCTGCAGTCACCATTGGTTTATATGTGCAGCTTTGAGAATTATTTTTCTGTCAGGGATGATGACAAAACATTTATCCACTAGGTAATATTTATACAGCCTCACAAATGCTGTTTTCTGTGTCATCAAACCACTTAGATGAGTTTAAAGTGTTCAGTACATTCAACAACAGAGAAGTGGTACGGCAGGCTGAAAGGAACTTTGATCGTGGGACTTTTTCCCCCACCATTCAGAATAAGACATTTTTCATAAATAAATGACCATGACCATATAGTCATGGTAAAATTACCCATATTCTTAGGCAATACTAAGGACTACATTGCATGGCAAAAATAAAGGCATTTTCTTTGTGGATAATCATTTAGTTGTTGATATAATTTCAATTTACAGCATTAACTTTACAGAGAATCTTTAACTAATCTTTAGAGATCAGGAATCTTTATTTTCTTATCTTTTTACAGATTCAGTCAGCAACTGGGAAGTTCTATTACAGTCCCCTAATTATGTCTCCTTCCACCTTTATCCTATTTATTTGCTTAGCCCAGGATCATGTGGGTGATTCATTTGGAAAAACTTTCTGAATTTAAATGTGAATATTATCTTAGCACTTCTATAGGCACCAGACTAATGGCTAAGTACATATTATTTCCAGATGTTGTTCCTTTTTATCTACACCCAGGTACTGCTCAGCTGTGTTTGAAGTCAAGGAATCTATTTACATGCAAAAAGACAAAAAAGAAAAAAATCCACATTGAGAAATGTTCCATACAGCTGAACTGTAGACTCATAAATTCCTCACTCTAATGTTTACATACTTCTGAATGGCTCCAATTGCTACCAGCCAGGGGCCTGGGAGTTCTGCTTGCCACAAAGAAATCTGAAACCTGGAAAAATTTCATAAACAATTGTCCTTAACCAAGAACACATGCTCACCCGGCCACTATGTAAGGCATAAAATGTTCAGGGACTATAAAGGGGGAAAAGGGGAAGAAGAAGAAAGAGAACACTGAATGCTTTGTTAAGTGAAGTAGGATTGTCAGTTAAAGATCACTGTTGTTCTACTTTAGGAGGTTTTGCACCCTTAGTGTTTTGTTTAATATACACTTTCATTTTTTGTCTGTCCAAAGCTATCTGCTATGAAACATTTATGCTAAATAAACATGCACTATTAAATGTCCAAATTTGACTTTGCTGTTGTTTACCTAGTTTATTCACCTTCTACACATTGAATTTTCAAGCTTACAAGTCAATTTGTCACAACAGTAGGACACAGAATCTCTCCCCTCATATAAATTAGAGTCTAGAAGCAATGTTTAAACTGATTTTCCAGCCTTCTTACACAGTGAAAGCTTCTTTACCCACAGTTTAAACTATCGCCAGCTATTAGAATTCCACAATTTCCTTTCAGAAACTATTTCACAATCTAATAGAGTCCACCATGGGGAAAATCTTCTTATATAATTGAGTCCACATTTGCTTAATATGTATTCTTTAGCTTTAAAAATTAATAGATTTGATGGTTAGTTATGGAAGGTTAATCCTCCGGCTGTGTCACTTTCAGATTGCAAGTTCCACTCAAAAAGTAGAAAAGTGATCATAAAGCATGACTTTTTTTTTTTTTAATTACAAATATGATACAATGTCTTGAAATTTGATGGCTTCTTTTGTTATTATCTAATATCTCTGTATATTTCTCTCCTTGGGAAGAAGACCCCATAGAATTTGTGCAGATTTGGCAGCATGACTAAGAAATGTTGGGGTGATTTGACTCATCCTTCCATCACTGCTGCACAAGTAACATCATGTACATTTAATGTTTTCCTGCCTTAGTTTATTAACAGAATGTAACTAAGTGTAATTAATTAAGTGTATTTAAATGGAAAATATAAATCCAGAACTCTAAATAATGCTTGTTTAAGAGCATAGATAGTTCAGCAGTAAAATATCAGACTATCTAATATGGCATTGTAAAGACAGACTCAAGATCAGTACCCAAAATATCCCCCATTTTACCCCACTTTTTGTTTCAGATGTGCTTTTAAAATTGATGATGCAAAAATGCCTATACAACTTCTATTCAGGGTCTGAAATATAACTATAAAAAACATTCTTACCTAAGAGATACACGCATCTACACAGACATTTTGGTCCATCCACAGCTCTTGTGATTTGCATTCCACTACTGCTACAATAGAAGAATAGAGAAATATAGTACAAAATGAAAATGAAGAAACTGAAACATGGATAAAATCAGGAATATAATTCTCTATAGTATAACTGAGTTCAACTTGTCCTCTTTCCCATGGTTGTAATAATGACTTAATACAGAGTAGTCTTTATGACATATATTTCATATGCCATAATGCATCACATCAAAGAAAAACAACAAAAAAAACCCCCTCTGTTGTTATCCAGAACTCTTCTATGAACTTCAGATTAAAAAAAAAATCAAACCCCATAAATATATTGTCATGACATTATGGAGAAGAAGCCATCTTTTACCACTTATAACTAACATAAATGTCATCCCTAAATTCCAACACAGGCAATTTATACTGGGAAACTTCTAAGTGATCTTATATATGAAAGCTAAAGAAGAAAGTGCTGTAAACCATTTTAAATATGCTTTTTCTGTCCACTTTGTGGAAAGACAGATAATCTTAAATTACATGCCTGAATCCTCCAGTCTATATTACATGTACATTGTTTGATCTCAGACAGGTCTTTTAATATCTGTACAACTCAGCATTCTAAAACATAGATGAAGAAAAATTCTATTTATTCTAATTGTAAGGAAAATATTCACAGACCTTACAAGATCCTACAGTTTATCTGAAGTTTCCATGTGTTACTGTGGTATTGAATAATTTAACTGAATTTTTTTTTCGTGTTTAAGTTTCAACATGATTATATATATACATACATACAGTTTGTTAAATGTGATCACTCAAGTATATGTGGCAAGTAAATAAAAACTAGGCCTACAGTGTAATTGCAGACGACTTTATCATGTTTTAATATATCTAGCCTCAACTTTTGTGCTGTTGAAAATACTTAAGCAAAAGGAAACTTCAAAATGCTCAGAAAAAGTGTAATTATGCTCTTTGATCAAGCCTTGAAGGAGCAAGTATAAACTGATTTATGCTACTTTAAAGGCTGACTGAACAGTCAACAGCTAATTATTATGCAGTATTTCTTGATATCATGGAAAAAGAATAGAGAAACATTCAGATTTTTGTCTGAAAAAGATACTACAGAATACAGATTATTTTGTGTGTCTGTTTGTTGTTTCCTTGGGTTTTTTTATAATCTCATTTTGTAAAGTGACAAGAAAGAAATACAGTGGTTTTAGGAACAGTCTACGAGGGGGAAGATAAAGGGGCCTGTTCCCACTCTCCGTGCTATTGTCAGCAATTTTCTTTGTTTATGCAAAACAGCTTGGTATAATTTGCTTGAAATCCTGCTAACAGTTAAAATAACTCAACTATTCCCACTTCAGGCTGCCAAATATCAAATATGATCACTGATGTCTTGCAGTTGTCACATATGAACTTGTCAGGCTTTTGTCTTTCTTGCTATAGGACCAGGAGTTTGGGTCCCAAGGGAAGGAACACTCATTTCTATGCCCTGAATGCACAGCTTTGCTGAGCTTTGCAGTTTTGCAGTCTAGGTAACCCTGAGAGTTTGTGTTGAAGATAGCCTGAATGCCTGCTGTTAACAAACATGCATTCAGTCATATGGACTGTGAGACTTCTTAAGAACGTCCTAACTAATTAAACCTTGAAATTTCATTTTTGTTTACATTGATCTGATTTCTCCTTCTCTAATTTGCTTTCTTATTTTTCTTACTAGTTTCAAATTAAGCTTTTATTTGTCTAAAAAAGTAGTAGTGTTATCTTTAGATCTAATCAATCTAGTCCCATAGTAACTAGTAGAACAATAAAATTGGAATAAATGATTGCCCTGTAGCTTATCATTATATGCATATGTTCATGATAAGGCTATTATTAGAAATTCAATGCCAGATGAGATCACTCTTTTATCATTTTGTTTGTAAGTGTCAAATCTAAGCTTCAATGCATGTTTTAGTGAATAACTGTAATTGAAAATGTTGTATGTTTTTCTGTGTAATCTCTGATCTGCAGAACTCTTACTATGGTTTTACATAGTTTTGTTTTGCCAAAGACCTGACTCTCAAAATCACCTTCTTGGTGGAAACATATGCAATTCTTTCTTGTACTTTATGCAATCAAATGCCTTGCCATCAGTTATAAAAATGTGTATTCTTGAGTTGGTTAGTTTGAAATAAAATCCCAGTGCAGACTAAAGAGTTTGTAGTTTTCACTACAAACATGCAATCAGGTTAAGAAAAATTGAAAACTTCCCCGTAGTCTTTAACAGAGCATATGAATCTTGTAAGAATTACATTTTTTTTGGTCTTTAGTAAAATTTGACATTGTGTATAACTTATGTTGAGAATACACTTTTTCTTCTCTCACAGACAACACAGCTGCATAGATTTAGGTAAAATAAACTTCCCAAATTAAGTGGAAACCCATGTATGTCCCATTTCACAGTTTGAGTCCTTGTGCAAATTATAAACTGTAGTAATATGATGACACTGTTCATATTTTTTTGCTAGTAATGTAAAGCAAAGCTAGAGGGCAATTTGTTGTGATTACTGTTCTCTGATCAAAAGAGTGCAATGAGTGGGAAAATGGAATGTTTGAGGATTAAGGAGTGTCAACAGAGACCCTAGAAGATAAAGAACTGGAATAGCAGATCTTGCCACATCATCTGATGACTGAATCACAATGTCACGTTTGTGTGTAATCCCAAGTAGAAGGAAACATGCCCAGACCTCATGACAGTTTTATAGCCATACTTCAGGAGTTCTCTCAAGGATTGTCAGTGTTTGAGCAAGATAAGATTCCTATTTTGGTTGTTTTCTTCCGCTTTATTAAAAAGGGGCCATGACATTTTTTGTTAAACTTTTTTAATCAAGAGGGTCTTTTATGACAGAACATGATGTCATTAACTCATGTTTTGCCAGTTGTTTGAAGTAGGTTGGCCTTATTTTCTATGGTGATTCATGTATTTGACAAGGTTCATATGGCAAACTATTCCAAGTAATTTTTCAGATTCACTGGAATTGTCTCCATCTTAATTTTTTTCTTTTAAAGTTAGGTAAATTTTGTATTGGAATAACAACATGTAAGACTTTGAGCTTAACAGGGGTTTTACTTTTAAAACTATTTTTTAAAGGTGAGTTTTTTCAAGCTGAGGAATGAAATTTGACATCTCAGATCTGAAGTAAGACCTTGTGCATGAAGACAATTAGATAACTTTTTTCTTTTCCAAACCATTCCAGGATTTTACTTTCTTTCTATTGTATTATTATTCTGTGTGCTTTTCCCTCTTTATTTTTCATTAATGCTTGGTAATATTTTTTCTTACTTTTTCCACAGTATTTTTATTTATTTTCCCTGTGGCAAAGTCAATTTGGCATGCACTAGTGTAGTCTGAGGTATTTTTTTTATCTAGTCAATTAATAGGATTTGATGGCTTTTTATTTAAAGGGAAAATATAGGGAAAAAAAAAAAAGCCAACAATCAGAAAAAATCCACCATGATGCAGGATAGAAAATCTATTAACAAATACTTGATCTTTCAAACTTAATGAAGGCCCATGAGCACACAGGATGCATGGTTTACTAAATATTTTAGAGTATCAGAACGTAAGTTTTGGAACACTAAAGGATTCTCTATCAAAAAGACAAAACTGCAAAAAGAAAATTCAATACCATGTTCCAAAGGTTTATCAAGTGATGAAGAGAGTGAGAACATGACAGTCTTTAGATCAGAGTTTCACAGATACATTTTTTGCCTTTTTTAATGACATATGTAAACTGAACCTCTATTTAGCAAGGAGAAAAAAGAGAGAGTTTTCAGTTCTTTTGCTTGCCTTTATCTTCTTACACAATTTCTCTTGCTGGTAAAAGCACTAATTTTTATCTTTATAATGATAAAACCATTCTAAAAAGGAAAAGCTATAAAATATATCCTTACTTGCTTTCTTTCTAATGTTCAAGAATGCATTTGATTGCAACAAATAGGATTTAATAAAGAATTGAAAATTAGGGTGACATTTTTGGTAATTATTCTTAATATGTCAACAATTACATTACCAAAAAAAAAGTTTACAATTAGTTATATGCTCTGAGAGTTACATTTCTGCATTTTTCTACCTTAATTATAAAATCTCTAGCAGCTTACATGTAGTTATATAAAATCCAAATTTACTATTTAAAACTAACTAGTGCCTTGCTCCATGTAATGGAAAGAAATAAGTAGACCAGGTAGACATCATCAAGAAGATGGGAAAATAAAATCCAAAGCACCTTCTATGCTGTTAAAACCCCCAAATGACAAAATCAACTAACCAATCAAAAATAAACCCACAAAAACTGTAACCAAACAAACCTGTGCTACTAAGTAGCATTAAATATGTTCAGATTTTTTTTAACTTTTCAAAGATTACAAAGAATTATTTTTAATAAACTGGACTATTAGTGTATCAATTATTATTGCTATTGTGTATCAATTATTATTGCTATTGTGGAAGTTTAGAGCTTCAAATGGGTTGTACCCCACATAACCTATATATGACTAATCCCTGCTATGATTCAGTGATACTGAGAAACTTCAACCAGGAGCCCTGATGTCCAGAACACTTCTCCCTTCTTTTCACAGTAATTCCTTTTGACCTGTCCAGAATTAATTACCATCTGTCTACTGCTATCTTCCTAGCTGAAGGTGAACTAACAGTAACAACATGGAGCTCCAATAATGCCTACCAGCAGATTTCATTGGGTTTTCGCCAAATTGATAGCGTCCCATCTGCCTTGTGAGGACATGTTGCAACAAACTCAGGTGGTCTCCTAATGACCTGACATAACTATTTAAAGAGATGTTTATTATTATAATATATTGCTCTCTTAATGACAGCAGCAGGGATTTGCTCTCTCCATGCCTTTATGCTATTTGATTTTGATTTTCTTACTGCAGTCTTTTTACTAACTGCTTCACCATATAAATTATATCACATTAGATTCCCTTAAATCAATCCAAATTCAGATATGGTGCTTAAAAGGGTGTAAGCTTTCATTTTTTGCATGAGTGCACATCAGAAGGGCAGTGGTCCTCTTCTCCACCTAATAAATTACGTGAAAAAGTTTACTGTCCTAAACTCAGTTTGGATGCTATTGAATGCATGGAGTATAGGGGAAACATGCATTTGAAACTATGGACCAAGTTGTTCTCTTCAGCTTCCTCGTTCTACCTGAGTTGGTGACCCATTTTTAAATTTGAGTGACTAAAAAAACAACTAAGGTTGTTTAGTATTCTCAGATCACATGTGAAGGAGGAAAATATGAACTATAGAATTGCAGAGAACAGAAATTACGTTTGGGGGAAGCATCAAAAGAACACATATAATCAATAGGAGGATTGTGCACTTTTGGAATGTTATTCATATGGGTGGTATTCCCTAATTTGCACACTGATCTCCGTATTTTCTGGGTTATAAAGAGATGTTAGGGTGACTGGGTATCTACAACAGGGATGTCCATACGTGAGCTACACATCTGTGAGCTTAATAACACCTTTCTCTCTTTCATGAGATCCATGTGATTGGAATTTATTGAAAATTCATCATTCCACTGTCAGTTATGATGAGCTAAAATGAGGTGCTTGCATGTAATTTAGTAAATGCAGAGTAGAAGGTGTTGGAGAAATTTCACTCACTTTGGTAAGGCTTTCTGCTCCTAATTTTTTTTTAGCTTCAGCAACAGCATATTCTATGTTCTCAGACAGAGGGAGATGAGAGAGACGTAACAGAACAGTTGAGAACTAATCACCAACTTAGAAAACACATATCAGGAACTTTCTGGCCACTTTCCTTCAATTCCTACTTTGCCATTTCTGCCAATTGGCAGTGCTGATACCTCTCTGAAACCTCTTTCATACTGATCTGACTGTAAGACAGTTATACCACGGGAGTCAGAAATTGTCCCAGAATTATTATCCATTAGACTTTTTTAATACTAGACCCATTAATGACTTTAAACTCACAGTTCCTTTCACACAACAGAAATATGAGCATGGCTTCTGATATAGCTTGAACATAGATAAAAGTTGTTCCTTATAGCCTGTGTAACCCCACACCTGAGATTTCCAACATCTTCATCAACTGCCAGACACACTTACACAGACCATCCACAAGATGCTTGTGAGACAGACAAGGTGATTTAATATGGGAAAGAAAAAGCGTGTCCCAGTTAATGTTTGCTGTGGAATTGCTCTTTCGATGTAGTGTAAACTTTACATCTAAGTCTAAGCAAATGACATTGAGCCAAATTTGGAGAAGTTGTAGCTCTAAGAAAAATAATTAATATTTTTGTCCCTGTTCTAATAGCATAGTAGGTTAATTTAAGGAGCACTGATTGGAAAAGAGATTTTCAGTCAGTCAGACCAAAAAACAAAGCTCAGGCACTGAAAGTATTATGCAACATTTAATTTATATCTCATAATTTTGATCTCTTGAATCATCTGGCTCTATCTGTGTCTTCTGTATAATAAACTCAGACCTTTTGCCTTCATGTATTGAATATACATAACTACAGTGTGTTTCAGATTTATGGTGTCAAAAAGGCATATCTCAGTTATACTGATTCTCCTAACTAAAGTCCTGTTGTATCAATATTTACATTTCTATATAGATGTGTGAGATCACATATTGCCAAATTCAGCTGTGCAGTAACTGCAGGTATAAAACTGCCACCATTGGTAGGGTCTAATGACAGAATGTGCCTATTAAGGGTCACCTTTTTCCTCTCCATATTTAAAAATAATGTTAAATGGATTTTTCTTTCTGCGGGCATTATTATCCTTCCAAATCTGATTAGTGTGCATGGATTAGTCTAATAGGAGAAATTGTCTCATTAGACAGCCATCATCTGCTTTCAAGGAACAATCTCTAACTACAGCCTCTTTAGGGGATGAAGGGAGAAGCAAAGAATCAAAAATGTGAAACTATTAGGCTTCAAAGGGTCAATAGTCTTTCATTTTGTGTGCTTGTTGTTAATTTGTCTGTCTGACATTTCAACAAAATCTGAAGTCCTCTAACCCTTTTTTATATTGTTTCTGTGATATCTTTTCTTAGGTGTCAATTTAAAAAGTGTTCTCATAGACTGAGGGAGAGACATACAAGTCTAACAGTAACTTTCTTATAATCCTGTAATGAGAGACAAATTAGCCTCAAGAAGAGACAAACATTTCTACAATACAGAAATATAAATACACTGTTATTTCATTAGAGTTTATTAGTTACAAGGAAATGGAGTGTGAGAAAAAAGCACAGCTTTGTTGCAAAGAGGAAGTCAGTCATTTACTATTCCAAGTCTTACAGTCCCAAAAAGTTTGCAATCTCAAATTTGCCTTTCCCACCCAATTCAACCTTAGAAACCTTGTTAAAAGTGTAACTTCACTGCTGCTTTGCATATGAGGGTTTACCCAGCCTCGCAACCTGACATTGTCTCAGAGAAAGAGGAAATTATTTCATTTATTTTCCAACACAAAAAATATTTCCCTAGAAGATTTTTCTCTATCCCATTCTCTTTTATCAAAATGAGTTTATGAGGCTTTCCCCTCAACCCCCATAGCAGCAAGATATAATTTTTTTCTGATCCCTGATATGATACATCAGTGAGTTACTGGTCTTTACTAGACATCAAACTTGCTGGGATCAGGTGAACCTGGGGAAGCACCAGCTGAATACAGGATTCCTTATTACAAAGGTGCCAGCCAAATGATCAGCTCAAATTCCCTCAAGCCATTTTTATTGTAAATTGTACCTTAGGTATAATAACTAGGCTCCTCAATTTCAACTGGAATACCTTTTAGTACTGGACCAGATGACTCCCCAGATGGCACAAAGTTGATCTCACACATTTAGGTTTGGTCCAGGTAAATCCAGGTTAAATTCTAATGTCATGCTCAAATTTCTTACACTGCCACCATGAATATCTGATTTTTTTTTTTTTTTTTAAGAGGAAGAAAATCCAGGTATGAAGTGCTCTTCACAGGTAAGCTCTAGTCATATTTGCCTAAAAAGTGAAAGAAGGAAGGGGTTAGTAAAAAACTATCTGGATTTCTGCAACTTATAGGTAAAATATTTGGCAAGTGCCTGTATGGCAAATTCATGTTATGTTTCTATGACCAAACAAATGGTACATTTCAGTTACTGGACATTTTATAAGCTTTTGTCTAAACATCGACATTTATTGATAGGGATCTTTTATATGTCACGGTACAATTTTATTGAGATCTCATTCAAATTAAATTTAGGAGTTTTATATATTTTGTATTCTAAGCTGCTCCTAGACTCACAGGACACTTTGTATCTTTACTGTGTCAAAATATCACCATCCAAATATCACACCTTGTAGATATTTCTCACTGACTCCAAAATTTAACTTAGGGTGCTAGAATGGGGTTGGGGGAATGTACACTAATACAGGAGTGGATTACAAAGAAAAGTCTTCTTAACCAGTCTTTCTAAAATCTATGGTCACCCAAAATCATCAATTGCCATTATGCATGATTTCAATAAGCAGCTTGTAACAACTACATGAATTTCCTTGATTTAAATGTTTTCATGAAATATGTGTATTAATTAATATATTTAATTGTTATGGAAAGTAATTTTCCAAGTAGGAAATGCTTTATGTTGAAGCATAGTAATGAATTACCAAGAGGGAAGTAGTAAGATTCATTATGATTTATTTATTAATCAATCAAATGGAGCAGATGAGGCTTTGTTATATTATGGTCCTCATAAGCCATGGCATAGCTACAAGTTGGAGACATTTTGGAAGTTTGAGATCTGCCCATCCTTTTTTATAAATTAACAGGTACAAGATCTTTATTCTCATAAGAATTGAATGTTGATACCACGTGGATCAAGAGAATTGCTTTTAAGCATCTAAAGGTAACAAAAAAACTTTAGCATTCAGGCAGAGATTGGGATATATCCTTAAACCTCAACAGTCTTAATGTGTGCATCCCACGGATTTATTTATCAGTGGTAAGGAAGATTGACCACACAAGAAGAAATTTGATATCCTGAACAAGGTTAAGTGCTATGAAAGAATGACTTTTACAGTAGCACTTGATTAATCCCTTCCACAGTGGACATTTTTTCATACATAGCCTTCCTTTGATCAGCTATATCAGACTTCTCTCAGCTGCATGATCTGTTTTGCCTGTAAAGAATAATGAAACATGCTTATTCAGTAAGATGTTGCCTTCTGTAGATAATTATGTCACATGTGACAGACACCTATTCAACCTTTTGGCAGTATAATGAAATTAAATAAGTGAGAAATGTGTGAGATTTTTCTTAAGAGAATGGATATGGCTTCTTCTAACCACCTGCAGTATGGAGAGATCAATGAATATCTTAAATATCTCAGAAACCTGACATTATTGTTAGATATATTAGTAATTCTAGTTTCGAAGATTTTCTGTTGTCTCCACAGATGCCAGAAGCTTCAGGGGCTAGACAAGGGTCCTTTTCAAATTTCATATGATCTTTTGCCTTTCATGCACCAGCTGTGAAAATCAATTAGCCTTGGTGAAACTAAGCTGCTGCATGTTCTCAATAATGAAAAATACCAACTGTGCTCTGGTGATATTCTCTGTCTGTAAAAAGAAGGATGGTGCTTCTGAATTTCTTTCTCACATTTTTCCTACATAGACTTGCCTTTTTACTTCTGCTTTTGAAATTTACCAGATGTACCAGGCAGGTTAACACAGTACACTGTTTAAAAAGGCAAGAAAGCTATACTGTAGCCCAGTTCTGACATTTGTGATTCCCTAAGGGTTGTGAGAAGCCAGGTCTCAAAGTAAAAAACATCTGACTGAGTGCCAAAGTTGACTTACACTAACTCCTTGATAATATTATGAGGCCCAGCAATTCCTTGGGAATTTACAAGCTGTTCCTCTTACAAATGTCTTCTGCTTCTTTCTTTGCTTAGGAGAACAAGACAGCATCTTTGAACTTGAGAAAGTTGAAGACAGTGTTTGAAGAAGAGGATAAGAAGAATCTGCCTGCACTAATTACAACTTTATAGACAAAGAGAGGTGAGTCCATCTAGCATCTGTCATTACTGATTTCAACATAAATAAGAACAAGAATGAAAAAAATCCAGTTTTAAGGCTCTAGTGCTGATTATCTCTCAGTCATTTTGGGTTTGAATTTGTGAGTTTAACTTCCCTTTCCCCTTCCCTCCCAAGAGTCTCAAGTTTCTTTGGTTCCTTCTTCTGCTAGTACTTTTTGTAGGCTACACAAACCTAGAAACAAATTAGGAATGGCTCTGATGTAGATACAGAGAGTTGGAATAACTCAGTGTGTAAGAGTCACTCATGGGAGAATTTTCAGTACCTATTAAGCATTCACTGACTTGCTGAGAAGCATCTAAGTTCACTGTGTCAGAGGGCAGAGAGCTTTTCTTCAGCAGAGAAATTAAATTTTGAGCTAAATCCCCAAATGGCCTGTTAGCTTATAGTATTATATCCTGGCATTTTTCTGAGCTTTTATTCACTCTTCAGTGATTACCTGTCACACCAAGGACTGAAATACCACTGGCCCAGTCCATTGCTTCCAACAAAATAACACACAGAAGAGGTCTTTTCTGTAATTTATTTTTTTGAATGATAATACCATTAGTTTATTCCTCAAATCAAACATAAACATATCCAAATACAATGATCCCACCTCTCCCTAAAATCAGAACTGCAGAACAACAGACCTTATTTGGCCAAGGAAGGAGTACTGGAAAAATATTGAAAGTAAGTGTATAAAACCTGCAGTCTTGGCAGAAGCAGTGCAAGTATACTTTGAGTTATTTTATGGCTGTCTTCTGCTATGAAACAATTGTATGTTTAGCAGATAAAAGCATCCAAGTTATGCTTGGACTCTATGCCTGGACATGGAAGGAAGGATAACAAAATATAAAGAGGCCTGTCACAAGCTCTGACTGGATAAATAATAGATGTTGTAAGGGGATTCTTGTTCTCATGGTTGCAGTACTATCTATATATCAGTAGAAAATTCAGTGAACTGTACTGAAAAGAACAATACAATCAATTCTGTTGTAATTTCACTTCTTTATTAAAGTATGAATTTAGAGTGGTGTAAAAAGAGATGATTCAATTACTTTTGTATAAGTCCTACTTTTTCTTGTACCTCCTAGGTATATTTTGCTTCTGTAAACCTTCATAAAATAAATCAAACCTGAATATATTATCTGTGAAGCATATTCAAAAATTGAGTTTTTTATAGTGCTGACTGAGAAAAAAATTTGTAAGGACTTACAGATTGCACCATAGATCACCTACAAATGAGTGAATCAGGCTTCTAATGTTTTGTTTGTTATTTGGTAGTTCAAGGAAATATATTGGAAATAGAAAAAGTCAGGGTTAGTTAGACATTTAAAATATATTTTATTCATATTACTCTAGTGTGTTTAAGGGAGACTATAAAGAAAACCCAGAAGAGGTGTTTCAAATATGTAAATCTTCTCTTTCATCTCACATTTCTTGAAAGTTGCTCTCAGTGATGATTTCCTAAGTTCCTAGATATGAGAAATAGACAGTCTATATGAACAGTGATTTTACTTTATATCGTCTTCAATTATTTATCTCCATTTGCAGGGACAAGCTGTAGTGTAGTGTCAGAATAGGAATTGACTTCCAGAGTTCTGCATCATTAAAACAAACAAAAATATAAAGATATATGAGGTACTGTACTATAATTAGCCTGGAATAGTTTTGCTGCTTTTAATGTATTCCTAAAGTTTCAAACACCTTTCTTAAATTACATAGAAATATGTTTTATGCACTGCAATTACTGCAATTATCTGTTCTTTCAATAGACAATTATTTTCTGTTAGTCAGAAATTCTACCAATGGAGACCAAAAAAAAAACCCCAAACAAACTAGAGAAATGTACCTGGAATTTCATGAACAAGAAGGGATTTTCATTAATTTTTGGCTAAAAAAATGGTGTCTTAATGGTGTCTGATATTTTTCATCCCAACAAAGTATAATATATCAGCTGCTTCTTTATGACATTTTTAATTTCTGGAATCAGTGTCAAAACCATTATAAAAACACCCATATAACATGTAACATTACACAAAAACGTGCACGGACTATTCAAAATGCCACTAAACAGAGAAGAGTTGCTGTCTTTAGGCAAAGATCAACCTCTCTGTGATCTTGTGTCAATGACATCAGATCCAGTGGCATGCTACCTGACTACACCCACCACAGTGCAGTGCCATTGGCTGCTGACATCCCAGTCCAGCTCATATATCCATCTAACATAAACCTGTCCTTCCTAGATCAAGTGACAAGGAATTGTGAGACAACATTTCGATGCAAAACAAGGGCAATCTACCAGGAACCTAAGAAAGGCATATATCCAAGCACCATTAGCTTCAAAGAAGCAGCCACCTCCTCTCAGCCTTTAAAATCCTTGTCATCACCACAGTTTCAAAGTTTCAGCCTGATGAAAAAAGAGTATAGAAAGGCTAGCACTGTGGGAGTCACAAAGATCTATTTCAGCAACAGAATAATTCCATATAACAACAAGAGCAAAACCAAATTTATGGGCCAAACTCAGCTAGCATAACTTTCTCAGAAGACCATCTAGATAAACATTGTTATTAGTACTTTTTAATTATCTGGCTCTGCAATCAACCAGAACCATTACTGAGGTAGGTTGTTAGAAGTTAAGGACAGCTTTATATGTTGGTTTTTTGTCAACTTGATTCTCTATAAACTCATCATTTAAAATTTCCCAAACCACTCATCAATTATTGTTTTGTGCAGTTAGTACCAAAGACGAGTCAGAGAAATTAATGGCAAATACTTTTTCTTGTTCCATTGGACATCTCACCACTTCGACATAGTTTCTAACAATCAAGCTGTTTACCTTGTTAAACTTCAAAGAACATCCCCTTTAAAAAAGTTGATTCCTGTCCTCTTCACATCAGCCTTATTTTTCCAAGGCACACAGGATTTTTTTTCTTTGAGCTAAAAGCTTTGATTCATCTTTGCAACTCAGGCTGAAAGACTTTTTTCCATAATAATGCAATTTTACCTTTTCAGTTTCTGTTCCTCCACTCCACCTGATGATTATATTCCAACCTTCACTGGAAAACCAAAAGCTCTACCAGCTTCACTGAAATCAAGAGATATTCCAATAACTCAGGTTTTTACATCACACTACTGGTTCAAACTGCCTAGGGAGAGAAGCAAAATGGGAAAGATGGGTACTTGTCAATGTGGAACTGAATCAGAAGCAATAGACGTTTTAGAATAAACTCCACACTTTACTGCATAACAATTTTATGGCAATAAAATTACAGCAATTTGTTTTATTAAATAGATAATTTAATTCCAAGATGGATTTGTTAGCCTTTAGTATGAGAAAATAACTTTCAAACATAGTGATATCCTCAAATCAATTTGGAATGTGTGGTCCACTTGCTACAAATTTTACTGCTTACCTAGGAATAATATCTCCAGAAAGGTCTTGTGTCTTAATTAAAATCACACATCTCTAATAAAACACTCTAAAGCTAGCAACTGAAGGAAACTAATTAATAGAAACCAGTAATTATGAAGCTTAATGTCATGGTCCTAAATATTTATTTTATTCCCAAACCTTTAATTTATATACCTTTATCTTACTAATTCTTACTTTGAAACAAGATGCAGAGTAGTTTTGAAGGATCTACTTTTGTGAAATATTTTCAAACAGTAAATACATTTTCTTTTTCTTTTCCCTTTCCTTTTGCTCTAAACCCAAGAAATTTTGGGGGGTTTTCTTTCTTTTTTTCTCAATATATTTGTCTATTGCACAGTAAATGTGAGTTTATAAATACCAAATTCCCCATTAGGCGAACTTTAAAAAAAAAATTTGGAAATTTTCAATAAGCAGTAAAAAATACCTATTTAAAGGTACATTTGCAAATCAATAGATGAAATACAGAGCTATTCCGAGAGAAGAAAAAATATTTTGAGCTATGCAATGTGTGTTTGTCTTCCTCCAGGACAGAATTAAACATTATCATTTTTTCTAGCTTGTTTACTCTTTTTCTGAGTATCAGTATATATTAGACAATAGAATCCCGGCGTCTGTTACCTTCCACACTTCCAGAGAAGACTTCTATGCCTTCTATGCCTTGAGTATGTTAAGTTCATACTTTTCCTTTTGAACAAAAATTTTAGTCTTTTATGGTACTTCCCAACCAGAGGGCACTGACTGAGATCCTCTCTGTATATGCTACATATGTTTTTAATACTGTGTTTCATGAACTCTGGATTTTAGGGCTTCATTTCCTTTTCTCATCACCTTTCTTGGCTCAAGGGGGAAATTCAAGGCATCAGAGAACCTCAAATTCATCACTTGAAATGCAGTGAGACCTCAAGACAGATTTATTGCTTTACAAATGAATTAAATAAAAGTAATTAGTTAGTGTTCTTTACTAAAAAAATAGAGATAATTTACCTGTAAAGAGAAATACTTTTTGAGATTCAAGACTTACTGGAATTATCCCTGAGGGTGAGCCAATAGCACAAGAGGTAATACACCATTAACCAATTACACATAATGACTCTAAAACATATCAGTTGTGATGTCATTCAGGTGATTTATTAGATTTACTTCAAAGAGTCTAATTCTAATATATATTTATTAAAGAAAACATTATCTGTATGCAGTACATGATATGCAGTTTTAAATCTTGCACGATGATACAAAAATTTCTGTACTTGTTTTCTAAAGAGAGGGAAAAAAATGAACCTTGAGTATAGTCTGTATTACATAAAAATTATATTAAAGATTTCCTGAATTATCCCAGAATTTATGAGCTTAAGGCTTGATGTGCTTATGGGATTACTTTAAATGAATCCTCAATTTGATTTCACTTCTAGTATTACCTAACAGAAGAAACACAAATGAAGATATATTTTAGTGCTAGTAATTAGATAGGAAGAGAAAGGAGAATGGACTTGAAGAAGGATTGCCTGATCATGTACCGGAGCTAAATAAAAGTGTGTTGTTTTTATTGTGAATCAAAAAACATTAGAAGACTTTTTTTATACTCAAAACCTCAGAAGTGAAAGAAGAAATGTTTTTCTTCTTTCAGGGAAGAAGAAAGCAAAAGGCAAAATCTATAGTGTCATAAACAAATACTTTCTCTCTCACTCATCACTATAGCAATATAGAAATCTCCTCAGCACAGTTCTATGAAAAAGTAGCTCTGATGCATTAAAAAGTCAAAGAAAAAAAAAAAAACCAAAACTGAAATTGCCTACCCAACGTAATAAACTAGAGAAGGAATAAATGATAATGTTATTCATTTATACAACATGCTTCTTTCTAAAGCCACAAATAAGCCTGTGATATCACATTGCATCAGTGACAGTTCTCATGACTATCTTTTACAGCTGTGGATATTGGGACAGATTACTCATAGGAGTAATCTGTGTGAGGAGTTCCTGCATAATAGCAATTCTAATGTTGGCTGGGTGGTCAGAGACCTCCCTGTTCCTGCAGTAATAAAGGCATTTTCTGATCAGGGCTTGGAGGTGCTTTTTAGAAACTCGTCCTTTTCATCTATGACCTGTTTGTTTCCTCTCCATATTTCTTCTTTTATCTATTACATACTGCAGCCCTGCTCTTTACCTTCCCTCTTTTCTCCATGGATTTTGGCTTTCATTAACAAGTACTTCTTAAAAAAACTATAGTAAGAAAAAATTGGGAGATTCCTTTATTCTTTCTGCCATTTTTTATATTTTTATTTTTTTATCTTTTACCTCCCACATTCTGTGTACTTAATGTTAATTTGTGATCAATAGTCTATGAAAGGAAATTATCTTCCTTGCCTAGCATAATCAAGTTTCATTGTTTATTGTCTCTAGGCGCCATCCTAATAAAAACTAGCAATAATTATACCTGAAATAACTTGTGTTCTTTTCATAGTTGTACAGCTGTGAATTACTACAAGTTACTGGTATTTCTGTAATTAAGGATTTCTTTTGTTTTTAGTATAAACCTCATTAAAAAGGTTGGGGTTTTTTTGTTTATTTATTTTCTTTTGATTACTGTATCTCTCCAATTGTGTTTTGGGCTAAATAAGTTCCTCATAATTTAGTGGGGACCTCATTTATTGGCATAAATCCAATAATTAATTTAAACCTGAAGGACTTTACAACACTGAAGAATTTAATCAGAGTTCCCTGATTAAGTGAATCATTGTTAATTATTGTTTTTCTCCAATCCCTAAAAGAAAAGGTAAAACAAGGAGAAATTACCCATTGCTGTGAACTCATTACCAAGATTCCAGTGCAACTAAAAATTATGAGATTACCCTACAGTCTCATATGTTTCACCCAGGAGACAAGGCTACTACAACTAAAGAAAAATCTACCAAAAACATATTATACCATTTACAAATATATAATAAAAAGGTACATGTCTATATATATTAAAAAGGTATATGTCTGTAGTTTTCCAACAAAACTTCATGTAATTTTTGAAAACATACGCATGGCAATATCTCAGAAGTTTGATCTATTTATGATTTTTCTTCACAATTTATTTATTGAAGTAGAACTTCAAATGAAAGAAAATTCTATTTTCAGTTGTGCACTGTAACAATACAGTGCTAACACCGGAAGCAACAAAGTGTTCTCTTTTTATCTGTCATGTTCATGTGCACAACAAATATGTTGTCAAATTTCTTCTCAGTTCAGGAACTAAAAGTTAATGTCGGTTCTTCAGTTTATATAAACAACATCACTTGGATGTTTTAATGCTAATTTGCACCAGCAGGAAAGATGTGAACTGAAGTATCTACAATGACATACACAATTTGAAGGGAGAATGCAAACAACACAATGGATTTGCCTATTCTGAGCCACAGGGAGCATAGGAGTTTAATGTAATGTAGTTTCTCTTTTGCAGGTCTAGCTCAAAATCATATCGATATAAAGAATATTGTGTCTGATAGCTTATCAATTAAGAATAGATTCAAAAATCTGTTTTGTTTTGTTTAATTTTCAACTTTGCCATAAGTCTGAGCATCTGTGCATCACAAAATGTCACGTGCAGATATATTTGTTGCATATTTAATCTTGGTTTGTGCCGTATATTTAAGGACACCAAGCTAAATTAATGTAAACAGATATCACAATGAAAGGGTAGATTGTCTGATTCTGATATTATTAGGCTGCTTATTTTTGAAGAAAAAACTTAATTTTTCCTAGAAGATAACAAGCACTAATTTGATATCCTTCAAATGTGATTTTATGTTTACATTTCAGCATAACTAGAATAGTTTTGGGGCAGTGGAATTTTTTATTAGAATTAATTCAAAAAAGTGTATGAATGTGTGTGACACTAAGATTCTGAGACAAATTGTTTGGATGTCAGAGAGAAACTGGACTGTATTTAGGTCAGATAGAAGGTTTGAAAGTCAAGATATAATGAATTGTTGCTCTGAGTGTATGATGTCATTAATGTTTTCTACTTCAAATTAATGCAGATGTCTTCAAATTAATTAAACTCTCAGAAAAAAAGACTCAAGTCTAGATCTTTCCAGAAATGAGATATCTGTATTACTCTGTGCAAATAGAGTAATTTAAGCTAAAAATATCAAGACTCCCAATAGAAGAAAGATCATCTTGCACTTGAGTACTGAATTGAAATTTGATCTATTTGTATTTTTTTTTAATCTTTTATTGCGATTGAGTTTCTATGACAAAAAGCAATCACCATGGATAAGAAAAGTTTTCCTCAGATAAAATAGAACAGTGCTAAATTTAATCCTTGGGATCTGCAGTTTCATTCTCCTATGCTGAGATTTTGTTCTTTCCCCTTTGTAAAAAAAAAAAAAAAAA
>VYXD01019224.1:702008-716789 GCA_013397195.1 Hylia prasina | reverse complement strand
AAAAAAAAAAAAAAAGATGGAATCTAGAGTAAGGTGAAATCTATAATCCTTTGGAACCATGAAAATTCCATAATCAAAGTAGCTCTACATAACTACATAGACAAATGTAACTGTCTAATTTGTTGCGTTCTGTGTTGAAATAGTTGTGAAAAATCCTCAAGCAAACCCACATTTTTAGTACTCTACACAATGTCAGAGTAAATGTCATTGTGTATTTAATTACTAAACTAGTAAAGACACAACCCTAACATGCACAAGGAAGTTGTAGATGGAGACAAGGTCCCCACAAAGGAGGAAGAATTTTTGATCAGGTTTGGATATACATCAACTTTATCAGAACCTTCAAGCTTGGAACGCATTTCAAATAATTATTGTTTCTCATGGATTTCTAATTCTATTTGCAAACAGAGCTGCAATCTTAAAAAAAATCTGAAACACATTCTTTCAACATAACCAGCAGCTCCAAGATTATTTTGGATCATGATTGGTTTAGTTTACAAGAGCTGAAGTTGAGCAAAATGACTGGATGTTTGTCATTGTATCTTTATTAGGTCACCCATTATCTACTTCATTCATGAAGATTCAGAACCTAAAGCAGATCAAAAATAACAAATTTTGATCAACTGCTAATGAAATTCTGCTCATATGATTTGAGATACTGTTGAGAGGAGACAAAGCAGCATCTGCTTCATCAGTATTTTAAAGAGCTCACAGGATAAAATTTCTGTTTCCACACAGCAAAAAGCAGCGTTCTAATTAGAAGGTATTGTAACATTAGAGTTTTGGGGTTTTTTTAAACTGTATTTTTACTGTTCTTTTTCTTAGTAACTTCACAGCAATCAGAAGTGAAATCTCACAAAGAGCTGCATATTATAACTGCCTTACTGGTACGGTTATTTCTAAAAGCTCAAAGTTCAAAGAACCAGGGACACCCACCTTGATAAAAGATAAAAGAGTGTTGCTGTATATCTGGTTTAAATTTCTTATCCTTATTAAGCAAATGCATAGCTTTTTCAATTGTGTAATGGTGTTCTTGAACAAACAGATCTCATCTACAAGAAACTAGTGAGGTTTCACATTTTATTTCCCTGTAAATGAGTTAAGGATGACAAATAAGTCTTAGAATTTGAATTTATCAAAATTATCTCTTTATCATAAAATATCTCTCCATGACCCACAGGGCTCAGTAGAAGTTTTGCGTTTTGCTTTCCTCTCCATAATTGTGATTTTACATGGGTTCTGCTGGTAGGCTTTTTTTTTAAAAAAAAAAAATCCAAGGAAATAAATCTTTGTACATTTAAAAATATGTTAATACAACTTAATATATTTAAAATATATAATTATAAATATATTAATTGTGGCAAACATTTTATTGTTGATCATTAAATTGTGTAATACTAATCAGTCTTCTATTAGAAAATAATTTAGCACAATAACAAGTGAAAAAGAACATTAAAAGACAGGTAAAGATAAAATTACTGGATTAGGCAGGCAACTTCTAGGTCAAGGCAGGACACTTAATAGAAAATATCTTGTCCTGTCTCTCATGGTGTAAATTCTTCAAAAAGGCTACTTCTCCTTCAAATATTTTCTTTAGTACTTTGATCACTGTGATGTTTTAAATAAAAATTTATGATCTGATTCATGGAGGACACTGCATTTCATGCTAACCAACACCATTCTGCTTTCCAGCATTCCCATGTTTGTTCCTTCTGATCTGCCTTGTTTGGGATGACACTGTTCTGCATTTGTGCAGAACGTGACAGAACTAAATCTCTTCTACACCAGAACTCTGCATGCTAGAGAGTGATTCCAGAAATAAAAAAATAAATAGCACTGTAGAAGTGAGAGATGTTTTGTATGCATAAACACCAGCACTTCTGCATGAGTTTAATAACTCAGTGGTGCTGGAACACAAATAATGTAAGTGGTCTCACTGGAGTCACCACTTACTTTTGCCCTGGACTGGCACAACTGGTGTTCCTGTGACTGTAATCATATACTTTCAGAGATTAGGGAAGAAATTTGAGTAAACAATGCAGGCTCATAAATTCATATTGACTGGGAATGGCAGACTAATTAGAAGAGATTAAATGTCTTGTATAAAATGAAGAGACTTGTATAGCCCTTCAGTACTTGAATTTACCTAAAAAATTTAAAGATCTCTTGTCTTTATTAGAAGGAACACACATTTGATTCCACAGATCAGTTTCCACACATCTAGTAGACACCTAGAGAAAAACACAAATATTTCACATATTTAATCTTTAAATGAATATAGAATTTAAACAATATATTTGGGGTTGTATTTAGGTTTTTTTACAGGCTTATTTAGTGGTTTCAAAGCCACTGTACCAGGTATTCAAATGAAGCTGAAAGGTGAACTAGTATTTCCAATATACCATATTCTTCATTTATAAGTAGTTGATATAGCCTAGAAACTTCTGGGATTTATAGTATCTCTTGAATGTAAGATGAAGGAAACAGAAACATACTTTTACAAAATATTCACTCCAAGGACCATGTACCCTGTAAAGAGCATCAAAGACAGCTGTAGATCAAGAGGTAAATAAGGCCTCGTAGTCCAAAGCTCTATGGGGAAAATCAGATTGTTTATTTTGTAGGTCTAGTACTAAGTAAGAAAATACAAATAAATATTTCAAATCTGAAATAAATTTTTGGGTTTTTGTTGAGCCCAATTTAAACCTGATTATATTAAAAAATAAGGATGCATGCCTAAATCACTTTGAAGTCTCTTAATATCTTCATATCAAACACTGATAACTTTATTGAAATGAATCTCAATATAAAATTCACACAATCCAAAGTGACTCAGTATTTATCATGTTTCACTTACAAATTTAGATTACAAAATGAGAAATGCAAATAGATATAACTGAAGAATATTGGATCCTTGGAAGGTGAATTTTCAGTTCCTCATTTTTAGGATATTGAAATCAAAGCTTTGCCTTCAATGCTACCTACCAGTTAAAGGGCAATCAAAAGCACTGTTCTCTGTTCTCTTACTAAAAAAGTAGTACTAGGGAGGCTTTGTCATAATATTTGTGTCACAAAAGTGGTAAATTTAGGTGCAATGAGCCTGCGCTGTAATAACAATAAACAGTTAAAATTATTCATTCTGTAAGTTATGAAGGGTGAAAGAATTTAATATTTATTTTTAATAATAATTCACCTTCATTAGCTCTGGTATATGGAGTTGTTTCAAATCCACACTGAATTAATATTAATAAGTAATAAATTAACTCTTCTAGTAACCCAGAAATAAACTGAAGTTTACTTCATTAACTCACCTTACTCACTGCTGCCACCAAATTTACTCCAGTTCAGCAGAAAAGAGAAAGAAAGATATTAAAGTATCTCTTGCTGTCTTTGAAGGAGAATCCTTGGGAAAATAAATATGACAGTTTTTCACTCTTTGTTGGTTTTTAAAAGTACAAAACCTATCAAGAGCTCCAGAGGAAAAAAGCATTAAGGTTAATAATTCATAATGCAAGTCCCAGATATCTCCAGAAGAAAGATAAATAAAGAAAGGGAGAAACAAGAAGAAAGTTAAAAAACTAGGTCTCTACAGTAAAGATATTATGTTGAAAGGGAAAAAAGGAGAAACTATTTAAGGAAAGCATAGTTCAATATCCACTGTAATTTGGAGGTGCATGGCATCCAAACTGGATATGTTAACCAAGTCTAGGCTCAGTGCTGTAAGTGAATTCAACCAGGCACATGCCAAACTGCTCCCCTTGATTCCTGTGTTAGCAGATTCCACTGAGCTGACAGTAGCAGCCTCCAGGCTGTGTGTGCCCTCGGGGGAAGCAACCTGCCGCGTTGTGGCAGATACAACCATTTCAAATCCCAGGGGGAGGCTTTTGATTGTTTCAAGAGTATGTGCTCTTCAAATAGAAATTTCTTGTCTTCCCCAGGGATAAAGCAGTGGGTTACTACAGCATTTGTACCTGCCACCACCTTGTCAGCAGCATGTAATTATGTAAAAGAAAAAACATCTACAGGAATTTCCCAGTAGACAAAGAAAACTTACAGTGTCAGATCTCTTACAACTGCAAAATGGTTTTTTCCCTCCTTTTAAGGAGACTTTAGTCTTGAATTCTATAATACATTGGAAAGATACCAGATTCTGTGACTATGTTATTAAAGATTTTTGTGGCATTTTAAGTGGCCACACTTAGAAAGTCATGCTTCCTAAAACTATTCTTACAGTCTCTATCTGGAAATTCAGAAGGATGACACTCCACACTGGGCTCAGGTTTTTCAGATTAAGTGTCAATGGGAAAGGGAAAGGGAAAGGGAAAGGGAAAGGGAAAGGGAAAGGGAAAAATCATCCAAAAAACCCTGGATAGAAGTTTCTCCTGAACGGATAAGTTCTGTAGAAAATTCTATGACAGCTCAAGGATGTGCAGAATCCTAATACAACTGTAGTAGAAATGAAAAAAAAACCAAAAAACAATTAGTATTAATATGGTTTTATTCACTGCAAACTATGAATGAATTCTTTAGTTATTGTGTGCTGTGTTGTTTGAAAATTCACAATACACTTAGGCAACACCTTCTCTATAGATACTGTCTCAGCATAAAGAGATCCCAAACACTTGAACCATTGCAACATGTAAATGAGATGTTTTAAGTATTAAATTTATATTATATTACATTACATTTACAATACATTTTCTAAGAAGTCCAGTCATTTATAACCTTTATAATATTTTTTATGCTCTAGAAGATTCTTCTCAGAATTTTAAAAATTAAACAAAAAAGAAAAGGAAAAGAGAAAAATCCAAAGATTTCCATGGTTAATTGGTTATTGAGGCAAACCCTTTGCTGTCAGGACAGCTCAAGTCCTTCCAAAATGTTGGTGATTAAGTGGGCCTGAAAAGCTGCATGATAGACTGCAGCTTTTCAAGAACTAACTTATTCAGACTCATTAGATTCAGAACATCCTGCACTGCAGCAGCTGCAGGGATTTATTTTTCACAGTGTTCTTTAAAAGGTTTTGTTGTTTGCACTTTCAAACTCTTTTCTGAACTCCAGAAACCTTTGAAAATACTTCACTTAGGAAAACAGAGAAAGCGCATGTCTGTAGGAAAAAGAGTGTTTTTCTAACTCAGCTTCACTAACCCAAGTAAATAAAATCAGTCTAATGCAGCAGTCAGACATGTTATCTCAATCTTTGGTTGGGTTAATCCCTTGAAACTTTCCAACACCTGCAATGACTCTGTATAACAAATGAGAGTATGCAACGTGATGGATGTCTGCAAAGCAGCTTACTTGTGCCACCAGTTTTGGTTCAAAGAGAGCCCATAGCTCAGCTGGAGCAATTAAAATTGCTATCTTTACTGGCATATTAAATTTAAATGATCTGAGGCAAGCACATTTAAGTTAAGAACACATTTTTTCAGGGTGAAGAAAGTTTACCTACTTCATCTCTAGGGTGAGCAGGTTTTGGAGTATGACCAGGAGGTCCAGGAGATCCAGCTATAGAAATGGAAATCAGTGGCACACACAAGTGCTTGGTGTTAATAATGACACATATGGCTATGAGAGCCCTCTTAGGATAACAGAAAATCATCATCAGCTTACAGCTATGAAGGTTAAGGGAGTCTTACCAGCTTTAAAGTCATTATGTGCTCTCACCTCAGAGTGTCCTTCAGTTACATCCCCTCTTCTGTAAATAGAGCTCCTGAATTCTGAGAGGCCTGACTAGGATCAGAAATGAAATGAAATGAAATAATGGGTATCAATTTCCTCTGGAGCAAAGATAATCACCAATTTGTTTTTGCTTAATCAGTTTGCATTGCATCCACCATGATGATATCATACAATGGGCTTATCCCCTCAGTGGGTTCTGAATGCAGTGACTATTGTTTATTAGCTGTCATTAAAGCCTTTCTCATGAGTCTATCAAACGTTTATGTTATATACTTACAGCAATCAGATCAAAAGATAGCTCTTATATGATTTCAATCTGCTTTGAATTGTTTTAATTAGTAAATTATAAGCATCAATTTTCTTAAAAAGCTAAAATTTAGCATGAGAATAAGCAAAAAAATACTACTTTTTAAAAAGGCATACTTTATTGTTTTAAAATAGGTTTGTTTTTAAAATTATCTTAGTTCTCTGAAGTAATTCCAGCAAAGGAAGAGAAACAAACATGATACTCAGAAGTCAAATTTTGAGAAGTGTCTGTGTAAACAATTTGATAGCTTCAAAGGACTGTGATCTTTTTAACATAAAATTCCCAGCACAAGGAGTTAAAAACAAGACGTGGTCTGTGAAAACCACATTTAGTCATATCACAACTGGCTGCACAGACAGTATAAATGGTTCTGTACCACACTCTTCTACAAATGATATATTTAATTTTTTAACACCTTTGTTGACATATAGTAAGCTCTAAAGAGAGTAAAGATTTTTTTTTTAAATAATAAAATCTAGAGAAAACTTTAACATCTGTAAGGCATGATGACTTATGATATGATTCACTAGTAAAAAACATATTTCTCTGCCTTCCAATTAAATCCAGTAAGTTCATCCACTGTATTTTGAGTGCCCTCTGAAGATAAATAAATAGTGTTTCTATCTAGGAAAGCCATTATACTGTAAAACAATCACAGAGCTTTCAAGCCGAAGTAGTGTGAAAATAATAAAATAAATACATTGGTGTGATTTTCTCTTTACTCAGCATACTTTGACTTATCTAAATAAAGACTGCAAGATATAAAGGTGAGGTTGTCATCACTTGAAAATTAGTGTTAATATAACCAAGAGTGTCTATCATTCCCATGGTAGAAAACTGGATTCGTTATGTTACAATACTTGAGGCACAATGCTTTTGTTACTACTACTGCTTAGTAATGACAACTTGAACATTTAAAGTCAGTCTGGCAAAAACCACAGATATGTAAACACTCCACAGTGTTAGCAAAATACAGTTAAAAACTGTGAAACATCAATTTCATTTCCTTTGGAAGTTAGTTGGTTGTTGCTTCTGAATCTCAAGGATTTAGACTGATATCTATGCAAATTCCCAAATGCACATTTCCTAGAGTTATGAAGATACTTTCAACATGCTTTTGACTATACTACAGTTTTAGCATGCTGAAGTGATTTATCCTCTTGTAATTCAAAACGACACCAGACTTTTGGGGGGTTTTTTGTTTGTTTGTTTGTTTTTTTGTTTGTTTTTGTTTTGTTTTGTTTTGTTTTGTTTTGTTTTCTTTTCTTTTCTTTTCTTTTCTTTTCTTTTCTTTTGTTTTCTTTTGTTTTGAGAGGTGCTCAAGATTGTATTTTTCACACAACTCCTCGTGAAGTGATTTTTTTCTTGACAATACTGAAAGTGTTTTCCAAAATAGAGACAGGTCATCTGGCCATGATGCAATTTTCCCTGGGCATTTTTCTTTGCAGAAAAATTAAAGCAGTAGTAGGCAGAACAAATGACTAAAAAAATCTCATGTTCTCTGTACTTCCCTTTGAACTTTCATGTTAGTTATGTGGGTCTACTTTAGGTTTGAAAGAATGCTGAAAAAAGAGGATAAGAAAATTTATAACTTTCAGCTATATTAAGCATCTGAGTATGTTTAATGAAATTTGTCAAGGTGAGGAAACAGGTAGATAATAAAAAACAAATAACTGACAACTTCTGAAGTGTTGGGGGCCACACATGCTTCTCAATAAAAAAGCATATTTGTTACCAAAGTACTTCCAAAACATATTTTTACTACTACTATTAATATTATTATATCCTAATCTAATATAGTTATAATCATTATTATTCTTGTAGCCATCATCATCAACATCATCATCATTGTTATTATTTTAGAGTTGTATAAATTTCAGATTCAGGTAATTTTGTTTCTCTTTGCTGAGCTTAATCTGTGAATCTGCCTCTCTTCTGTTACTTGCATCAATACAGTTCCCAGTACACTGAGCTGTATATATGGGTCCTGGAGTTGTTTATTTAGTGACATCTCACAGGTTTCTTTGTTAGATGTAGCTCTTTTGCATACTTTGTCTTTTGTAGTTTGCCTTCTATATACTCAGCATTCAAATACAGTGGTATTCCAGAGCATATTTCACATTTGCATTTCATGGAATCAGGTGTAACCTAATAAATCTGAGAGCACATTCTTAAATGACATCTGTCCAAGGTAAAAGGAGATTTATCCCAATATTTATCTCTGATTTGTCTAAAAAAAAAAAAAAGATATAGAGTTTTGAAATGTATTTCTGTAACTACCTTTGCAAACCTCAGTTAAGAAATTTATCGTTTCTTCCAGTGATTAAAGTCTAACTAATGGAAGAAAAAAAAAATTATCTTAGCCATTTATTGTAAAATTATTAAAACTAAACATTTTAATGATTTGATAACATTTTTCTATTTTCATGATAAATATTATACCACAATCAACTTCTACAAAAATTCTTCTACTGTTCCAGAAGGAATCCAGTTCTGCAACACACAAAAGAATGAAACTTTTGTATAACAAAAAAAAATTAACTATATGGGATTTTTCCTGTGTTAAAAAAAATTAAAATATTAGAAATTGTAGCACTTCTGAATTTGATAGATAGCAGAGGACAAGAAATTTGCCATTAAACTTTATTATACTTAAAAAAAATAATTTTCACACAAAAAAAGAAAAAATGTTTCCCTGTATAAATGCACATATGTAAAAGATACAGAAATATTACTACATTTGTTGAAAGTGATTAAAAAAAATTTGTTTGTTTTTCTTAGCATCGAATTCTTTTTACCCCATTAAATGTCTGTGGTTTCTTGTCTACGCACCATACATTGCTAAATTAGTCCCCATTGGATATGCATTAGTACTTTGTCCAGTCTAAACATCTTGAGCAATGGAATGTCCATTGGGAGACTTATTTTCCACAGCCTAATACATCTCACTGTCAGAAAATTGTTTCTGATATTCAGCCTAATTTTTTCCTCCCTTAATTTCCTCCCATTGCTCCTAATTACATCTCCTTATGCCACCCTAAATCATTTGTCCCCCTGCTTAGTGTTTATGGCCTTCAAATGCTTGCAGAATGTTATCATATCCTTATGAGTTGTTATTTTGCCAAATTCTGTGTAGAAATTTATGTAAATTGGCACTACTATATTGATTTATGCTGTTGTTACCACCTGAGGATAAAAAGCACAGCATTTGATACTCTTGGGAGGGTATTTTATATCAGTTTGTGTCATGACTCACACTTGCCTAGAGAAGAGAGAAGAAAATTGTGCTTCAAACATTATGTATTTCACCTAGTTCCCATGGCCTGCTACTGCTGCTTTAGTCTGAAAAACTGTGATTGGATTCAAATAGATCTATCTATCTGTATATGTGTGTGTGTGTATCAAATACTAGACACAAACACTGCCAAAAATCTCCAATTTCAACATTTTAACATATTTGAAAAGGGGTGACCTTAAAAGGGCAAGGCCTTAGGCTTTTTCTACATGCAATTTTAGTTCTGGACTGGTAAACTTTGGAGGAACACACTCAGAGTTACATTACAATGCTTATGTCCCAATCAGAAAACTCTCTTGCAGAAAACAATTAGTCTGGATAGACTGGATAAAAACTGGATACTAGACAGCTTCTTCAGAACAGTCTTTATGTTCTTCCCATCACCTGTTCTGATCAGACAAAATATGGAATTTGATGACAATCCTGAAAACACCACTAATTGCTGGAATAACATTTCTTGGAAAATTACTGATTGTTTTTCAGAAAGCTCCGGTTCTGCACATTTTCAGCAAGTTCCAGTTCAGCCATCAAAATCTTCCAGTGGTCTGTGTATCATATAATTATCTAGATACATGTGTACTTCAGGCAGTGGTACAAGATAGATTGGGCTATCACAAGAGAGATTTGTGTGATTTTCATATCATTCAGAGTATAGGAAAGCTGATAACCTGAGAAATAGCTTCCTGGGCCTATGAAATTTATCACCCTCGTTCATTCTGGAAACTCTTCTTAGAGGACAGAACTGAATCCAGCACAGATGTAATCTTCTTAGCACAGCTGCAGTTACATCTAAAGAAGCACAGTCTTGAAGCAGAACAGTAGAGAGATAACAAAGATTCCTTGCTTGGCTCTTCAAAACAGCATGGCTCTATACCAAACACATGACAAGGCAGGTTGGTTTCAAATAAAGAGCATCTCAAAGGGTGTCTCTCTGACAAGCACACCTCCTACACATAGCCTCTCAGTGTCAAAACTCTCACAGCTGGAGCATTAGGAAACTGTGCAACGTGACCTAGGAATACAGTATAGGATAAAAAATGTGGATGTTAGGATGTAAGGTGCTCTTTTATCACAATAATCACCAAATTATTCAGCAAAGAGATTATATTTGTGTTTGTAATCCTTATACTCTTTTAACACTCTTTGTAATGCCAGTGTTAAATCTATTCATTACAAAAATGAAATTAATCCTTAACTATTAGGAATATTATTTCTCAGCATTACCCTCAAGCTTGATGAGAAAGTTTTAGTGATGCAGATTAAAACTGCCCTTAAGAAAATGCCTATAATGAAGCTGACAGTGATCTGAAACACACTTTGGAAGGGTGTAACTGCTGCTGAGCAGGTACTTGCTGAAATGAGCAGGATGGCCTGTGCCCCTTGTTGCAGTCTGCACGGCACCCATCTGCATCTCTGGAGCTGCACATGAGGAATATGATCATGACTGAAAGCCACATGAACACATAACAGTGCCTATTTTTAACATAGGTTCTGTTTCTATGTCAGCAGACACTCAGAAAAACAAAAAAAGGGGAAGAAATTCTATGTTGCAGTGAAAAAATAAACTCCTATCATCAGTCAGTACTAATGGGCAAAAAATGATGATACTGCAGAAAGATTCCCTGACACACATGACTTTTCCTCCATTAGAGAAGCATTCAGTAGGCCACAAAAATTAACAACAGCAAAGTAATTTTGACCAGAGTAAATAAGTAAACCGATAAATTTTCTGTGCTACTAGAATATCAATGAAGGTATTATTTCAGCTTAAAAAAGACCACTCCACATGGTTAGTTTTTCCAAGAGCAGTAATTACAAAGATTAGTTTTTCGAAGAGCACTAATTACTCTGAGAAGTAAAAAACCTCATAAATTCCTGCAGTCAGTTCCTCCAGATTTTCAGTTTTCAAAGCTGCAAACTATATCACTGTAGATGTACTAATAGAGGGGCTGTGATTAATCACACTTCTGTCAAAGGTAAATCACAGATACCTGGCAAAAGTTGTCACCTTCATTACCTGTCATGCATTTTCTTAAGTATATTCTTCTTGAATTGCATTAATAAAACTGAAAAGCTTTTTCCTAATGATGTTTTGTATTGTAAACTTTCAACTCAATCTTAGTTCTCTGTCTCACCAGGACACTATCAAGTTTACACCCTTCTGGAGTTTTTATTCAAACATTTCAAATTGTTCCTGTTTAGTTAGTTTGTACTTTACCTCTTTGATGGGACTCCATTCTATTTTTGTGTGTATGTATGCATGAACATGTTTCTGTATGTGTGTGGAGTTATTTTTCCCTATTGAACGTTTTCTATGCTGAAGTACATAATAAAGAAAAAGAAATAACTTTTGGGGGCCAAAAAGGGTCTGCAACGTGCTTCAAAATTAATAGTTTCTTCTCAGTACTGTCAAATTGGACCTTACTAGTAAACTATGCCTTTCCTGTTGGGAATAAATACCACAGCAGCCTGGACTTTATTATTAATGTGTTCTATTCATAACCATTATAACAGATCTAAATCAGAAACTTGCATAAATTATTTGATGTGGTAAACAGGTGTACTGGTAGAAAAAAGGGGTACAGCAATCAGGTTTCACCCCAAGACATGCTCCTGTTGCAGTTTTGGTGAATATCCACGTAACCCTGTTTAGGTGTGGCTATCTAGCAACAAGTGCCAGAGTTTTTTCAAGACTTCTGAGTTTCCCTGCCTCAGAAGGAGTGACACAGTAATGTCCAAATTGTGTATAAAAGTGCTTGAACCAACTTTCAAAGATAATTGACTAGTCTGAAAAATAATTTCAGGGGTGTGTGTGTAGGATAATAATATTAGAGAATGCTTTCTAGTGTAAGGTCATTCAGCCACTTGATTTGTGATCTTCCTGTTTGGTCATGTAGATACTCAGATACAGATGAAAACTGAGAAAATTTTAAAGATATTTTCTTTCTGAACATAAACTAAAAAAAAAAAAAAAAAAAAAAAAGAAAAAATGTGGGTCNNNGAAAAAAAAAAAAAAAAAAAAAAAAAAAAAAAGTAGAATATATGAGTTCTGATTTTCAGAATGTTTTTTCAAATTAACTTCTGGAGAGGAAATACCACTTTGGTGAAGGCGATTTGGGCCTTAGCTTCAGATATCCAAAGTAACATCCTGGCAAAACTGCTAAAAGACTATTTGGGCATTTAGGAAGCTCAGATGTAGTTGTGGGATGCTAACTCTTTTCTTTTTCAGCAGAAACAGAGATGTTATTTCACAAGATGTTTTACAATGTGAACTCAGATGTTCTGACTGTTTCTCAGAGCACAGGACATTTTTCCCTACAGTATTGACACCTAGTAAGTGGCAGACACCCAGTAAGACCAGAATTTTCAGGTTAAAGTGACTTTCTGGATATCCATTTTATTTCCTCTTTCTAGCCCAATTTGTGAAATTATTTTTCCCAAGCATTTACATTCATAAAAACAATATTTATATTTACAATATTTATGAAGACAAAAAAATGTCATTGAGATATGACATGACATAAGAAATTTAGGATAAGGTTCCTCCAATCGTACAAGTACAAAGTGAGAAAGAGATGAAGGTATATAACATGTTTAAGTGTTTAATTTATGGAATTTACTGGAAAGTTCATGGGCACTCATGAATGCTCTGATGGAATCACCCAGCATGGGTAAATCATGTGCTTGTGTCCCATATGTAGTCTTAAGAGGGTTGAAAATTGAGCCACATGTAGGATAAATTTTCACTATGCATAGCAATAGCAGATAAACAACTTTCCCTGCGTTTAATTTATGCAGCCATAGAGACATATAGAAATATTGCACTTGTATTGCTATAAATATATCCTTAGCAAGTCAACATAATTAAACCTGGACAGAGTGTTTTCAGCAGTGGTAAAACACAGGCAGATTGATCAGAGTCTGTTGTTTTATCCAAATCAACAGGAGCCATGAAGACCTGTAGGAGAATACAGGAATGGGGCTGCAGGCAGCCTCAGCCTTGATGAGTTACAGCTGTGTCCTTGAACAAGACAGGTAAACAACTTTGGGCAAGAGGACGCGTGGAATGCGGATGTGCATTGACATTTGCTACAAGGAGCAGAGAAATTTATGACCAATTACAGAAGAATAGAAGGCATGTGCACGTAGCTTGTTAGCCAGTCACAGCACAAAAAGGAGCGTGTGTTACACGTGTGATACAAAGTATAAAAAGTTGTACTGTGGGATAATAAACTGCTGATGCTCGCCACCATCTTCAGCGTCAGTCTTTTTTCCCCTATCAAAAGCACACAGTTTTCACTTAAATTTTCAACTGGAAAATACATTAAATTTGTGTTGTCACACTGAGTGCAATAATTTCTAAATTAATGCAGTTTTAAAAAGAAAAAAAAAAATCAGAAATTTAAAGTGCAAAGCAGCTGGTGTTTTACATTATAAAATATTAATTTCCTGACAGAAATAATTTTGATATTAGGTCTAAAGGTACTAAATAAGAAAAAGGTGGTCCTTAAAACTGGCCATGAAGTAGAATATGTAGGTAGAAATGCATCGAAATTTACATCAATTTATATTTATATAAATATAAGAGATTTAATTTTTTTGATTGAATATATTGAATTGACTGTACTAAGTTTAACAATATTTTAGACCTCAAATTGTTTGCCACTGAAGTAAGTGATAATCTTTCTCTTGGCCACAGTAGATTTTGGATCAGAAACTATGTTTGTGATAGGGAAATCTGTGACTACCTCTTTTTCATGTCAGTGAATGATCTGATAATACCCCTGATGCATTTCACAGCAAAAAACCAAGAAAAGAAAATTACAGCCTTTGGCAATCTCCATTTCATTCTTGCTTGACTTGCAGGTGTTCCCTTGCTTTAAAATACTTGTGGTCTGGCCATATTTTCAGCGTAGACGAAATTAGGGCTTTCCTGCTAGTGAAAGGGAAAAAAAAAATTAACATTCCTTCTTTACAGTGCAATGGATAGCAAAGAGAGTATGTTATTGCTAGGATTATCCCCCCTTTTTAAAGACATTATTTTTTACATCTTTTTTAAAACTACGTGCAGAATCATTGTGCTCTTTCTTGGCAGTGTTAAGCAGTATTCTTTTTATTTTCTTCACATTTTTGAGTATTTCAAACAAGCAAGGTTTGTCTCCCTTTGATGGAGATTTTCTCACATTCTTGTCTTTTAAGATCTTAACATCATTCTCTTTCAAAAGCAAAAGCCAAACCGGCTGTGTTCCTTTAGGATAAATAGAAAAATTTCTTTTTTTTCTACACATTCCTCACATGTTTGTGCATGGTACTGGAAAGCACGTATATGCAATGTTGCCTCTGGAGTATTGGTATCTTTTCTTCACTATGCAGTCAAGTATTTATGCCAGTACCTCTGACTTTAATCTGAAAAGGTCAGGCTGTTAAATATATAGAAATAATATAGCTCTTCTTTAGCTCTATCTGAGAACAGATGGTAAATCAACATTTAATTTTTTTT
>VYXD01019224.1:655523-701962 GCA_013397195.1 Hylia prasina | reverse complement strand
TGAGAGGCATTCCTGAAAGTTTCTTCAAGGCTGATTGGAAGAAAGTGAAACATAAAGTGGTACTTACAGGCCAGGAGAATGTACTCCCTGTCTTGTTAATAGCCATTAGGGCTGTTACAATGATCTAAGATTAGGCTGGAAAAAAAAATAGAAGTAAATAATCTATTAATCCATTTCCCATCTTCTTTTCCACATGCATATTGTCTCAGAACAAGTTGCTCTCCAAAAGCTAATTATAAATTGTTCCATAAATGTTTTGCTCAAAATTGAAATACAAAGTAATAAGTCTAAAAATATATATAAAACATGTTTATGCAATCTGTTAACATAGGTTGTAAATGAATATTTGAAAATATTTTTCCATATATGTATTGTAATCCATAAAAATTTAAATTTACTGCTTCTGTATGTATATGTATTTTCTTATATTTTTAATTTTCTTTATCTTAGGACCTGCATTCCTCATCTATCTGTCTTTTTTAAGATTTGATAAAAATTTGATGTCCAGTTTGAGATACCAATGGAGGAAGACTTGTAGCTTACACATATCAATCTTAGGGAAATTTCTGTTCACTTAACATCATTAATACATTATAAGTATGAGAACAACACGAGTGACACAAAGGGTCAATTTAAAAACTGTTTACTATTTATAATTAACTGCTTTTCTTTCACTATCCTGTAAGCCTACTGAAGGTTCTAAGTGTTTGCTCTTGAACCTTGGAGTCCTTGAATTGGTACTTGGTAGAAAGCCACTATAATTGTCTATACATATGGAGCAATTTTTAAGTCAAGGGACATAAATTCTTTGCACACATATCTTGTCACAATATCACAGATAATAAATAATGCTACTTTTCACTTATGTAGCAAACTTGCACCCATTAGATAAGCAAATTAAGGTAAAGAAAACAAATGGCAATGCAGCACTCAAGTTCTGCTGAGGTGGCAGAGCCATCTTTGAACTCCAGTCCGCTGACATACAATGTGCAACAGCTTTGATCCCCATGCACAATATTACATTTACTTAATAGTGAGACTGAGTGAACACAGTTGCTAAATATCAGAGAAATAAAAATTGGTAGTGGCAAGCTGGCTTAAAACTGTGCTCACATCAGGGGGAGGGTGAAAGGCATTATCTATTGTTTGATAAGGAAATGACAAGGATGCACTGCAATGACAGATAGGGAAGGCATCATTGTCTTATTACAACCTTTGTACTGAAGCTGATTTTATTCTGTTTTTCTGTGACTCTGCTCAGTTGTCCATATTCACTGTATCTTTAGCATCCAGGGTACGATAAGGATGATTGATTGTGTTGTTCAGCGCAGTTATGATTGGTCTAAAGCACAAAACCTAAACTGCCAAGATTCAGGACAAGGACAAAAATGGTAGTAACCATGAAAGAGGAAGAACTGTTTATACAGCAACATATATTATAAAATCTTCGCAACAAATTAGGCTGTAAGGAATTTTATTCTTTAGTATTTAGCATATAATTTTTCTCTGTTTTTCTAACAGTGTAAAGAAAGGATGGTTCTGTAGGTAGATCAACTAGGTTTTAGGAAACTGTTAGAAATCCAAGTCCATTTATAATTAATGTGAATGTATCTTTTAGGACAAGAGAATTTGGGAATGACTGCTACTATTTTAGGCATTCACATGTAGGAAATAAGGCCCTCTACAGTTGTGTCATAAAAGGCAGTTGAAGTTGGGAGTCTTAGGGAGGTGAATTTCCTGGCTACAAGAATAATTAACAAATACAGGAAAAAGAATATCCTAGACTTCTGTAAAAACACTCTAGAAAAAGGTACTTCTGCTATTTCTTCTGTCTTTGTGTTCCAAGTCATTCTTGTCTTAGAAGGAAACTATTTAGGGCAAACAGGAATGGAATACATATCTATCCAAAGGGTTCTCTCATATTTCCTTTTTTTCTGGTTTTAATTTGTTGCCTTTTAGCACCTAGACTTCTAATCTTCTTCTTTGATTTTGTATGTTCAAAACACAGGGAGCCCAGTCAGTGGGTTATATTCACAAACAGCTTTAAAATAGACTGTATACTGATACGCCACACCTTGAGTACCTAAATCCTTTGTAGTTCATGCACATGCTAACCCTTTGCCTCTTGCTTTTAAAATGTGTACAATAGCACTTTCTTACCTAGTTAGGGTAATGGAAGGAAGCAAACCTCAAGTACAAGGAATACAGCTAAATCATTGTAAAAAAACTTCTCTCAAGTATCTAACTCAGACATAGTAAACATTACACCAGACTTCAGGCTGCCAAAGACCATCTTTTTCTGTGATCCTCCATAACTTTTAATGTTTTGCCAAAGAAAAGTCATGATACAAAATGAAAGCACACTTTGGTTCTTTAATATCACTAGCATAAATATAAAATTTCCTCTGTGTGTTTCATCTCCCTTTTCCTGCCAGATGTCAATATCAGTGTTGCAGAGTGTTGGTGAAAAAATTAGAATGCTAGAATAATGAAAGAGATGTTTTGCAAAAGGCTCAGATATTTCCTTGCAAATAAGGATATAATGTTCAAAGAAAATAACCAAAATGGTGATGCTACATGGCTGAACTCTCATTTAGATGGTAACATTAAATATCCCTCTTAGATGTGTTCAGCATTTCAGTTCGGAGACAGAATTTCAGAACTCCTATGCAAGTTACTGTACAATACTTTGGTTCATAGAATGATTAAAAAAAAATTTAAACTGATAACTAGTAGTATTAAATAAGTATTGCAATTGGTAGCACTGCAGTAATACCAAAGAAGGTGAACCAAATCACCCAAAAAATATCTACATAACACTGTATGACAAAGTGTGGGAAGCCAGCATAAAGAATTGAGACTTTTTGAACTGGCATATCCTGTCCATACATTCATTATCTTCATTGCTCTGCAATGTGTTTTACATGCTGAACAATGATTCAGTCTCTAAGGTTCTCCTATAAGATTATCCTTTGGAAGTGGGATAAGAACAAAGGAGAGGGAAGAGAGAGGTTTATATGGAATTTTGTCATAAATTCAGAAATATTGACACTCTGTTAAAACCAATGCCAGCACATTCTCCTGAGAACTGAGTAGAACAATGATAAACACTCAAAACCTTATTCTTGGAATGTGTTGTAAACAACTGTCTAAAAAGTCACTAACCAATCCCCCTCCCAAAAAACCCCCAACCCTTCTCATGACACCCCCTGCTGCAATTGTCCCAGTATGGATTTTGCTGGTTTAAAGTTATTTAAGAATATAATGAGAAGATATGGATTGGAGAATATTTCAGATCCAGATGCTGAATGACTTTGAATTGAAAGAAGCAGCTGGATCTGAAAGAAATTAGAGTAATATAGCTTGGAAACTGATGGGAACACAGTAAAGTGATTGTGTGTCAGATACTCTGTAGGAAAGAGTGGGACAAAAGAAATTACATGAAGAATTCACCCAAGGAGGAAATTCTTCCTAGTCTATGCAGTGAAGGAATCTGAGCCAAAGTATTTCTCTGACAATGAAGGAGTTACATACATACATATATATACGTGTGCGTGTATTTGCACTTGTCATTTAAAAATTCATTTAAAAAAATAGAAAGATCATTTTTTCTGATGTACATCTTTGTCATAATCCCATTAGATTCCAAACTATTATGCTGTGATTTGTTTTCCTTTCATGCTAGTCATCAGTTTTATTGCCGCCTTTCCTCTCAGTTATCCCTCATATTTCTCTCTTTCAGAAAATACAACATCTGTCTGCATAGTTAGATTTCAAGAGGTAGTGTGTCCATTATCAATGTTCTCAGGAGTGCACTTTCAAAGCAAATCTCACAGTTCTCCTCACATGTCTTTGGTTCACACAGTGGAATGGTCCAGACTCAAAGAACTGCATTCCAAGAATGTGACCTAGGGGCACATGTATTTCATTCCTACTACAAATGGGCATTAAGGTTTTGGAAACAAACAAGAACAAATGCAATGGAGTGTAAATTATAGATATCCTTTTGCTATTGCAGTTACTATTTCTTCCAAATATATGACCTCTTGAGCCTTCAGGTTCTTCAAGAAATAACATGAAGAATAAAAATGACTAAGAAACCTGTTTCACTTCTGCTCACAGGATGTGCACATTTTATAAGAGTATGGCAAAGATTTCTCAAAATAAGATACCATAGTGATGAAAGCTTCTGCTTTTTTTCTGTCCATAGATTATAAATCTGTGAATACCAAGAAGTCATAGCTGCAAAAGAGTTCATAGACAATTTGGAGAAGCCCAGTTTTGCTAATCATCATTATTCCATAAAAATGTCAAACTCTCTTCCAAATCCAATCCCATATGCTCTTGATCACACTCTTCTGCCTTTCATCAAATGTGGCCCTAAATGACCTCCATTCAGTCCTTTCACCCCAGAGCATTCACCCAAGTTCAGTGATAAATTGCAAAAGGCAAAAGAAGGAAATCTGCGCTGTATCTATATCTTTCCTAAATGTAAAAGTCCTTCCTACCTAATGAATTAAAAGTTATTCACCAATTTATAATCTCTTTATGTTAGACACAGAAAATAAATATAAATCCTTCATGTTGTGCATAAGTTTCCTTCTAACTATTCACTTTCAAGAAAACAACAATCTAATTTTCATTTTACTCTGATTTTTTTCAATTATTATTCCTAGAATAGTACTAAGAAATCTAAATTGATGGAATTAAAACCTCAAAACATCAGAGATCTGGTTAGTGAATTATTAAAAGCAGCTTAAACCGAATGTCAGCAAGAAACTAAATTAGGTACTTACTATGATTAGTGAGAACAGAAATTATATTTCTACAGCTACACCTATTCTGAAACTTCAACGAAACTCAAGTATGAGTCTCTATCATCCTCCCTCATCTAAACCTAAAGAATCATAGAATTTGTTTTGAAAGGGACCTTTTAAAGATCATCTAGCTCAACCCCACTGTTGCTTCATTAGATCAGATAATGTCAATGGCTACACTTGAATTGAGAAGAGGTGATGATATCTCTACCTCCTTAAAAATCTTTCTTACTTCACCAGTTTCTCTTGTTTACAGCCCTCATTACCTATGGCATGCTGTGTTTAAGTTTTATAACATTCTAAACAAGAAAGTGAATTTTTGAGTTGTGCTTATATTTTGGTGTTTCTTAGGAAACAAAAAAGTAATATTGGTCCATCTCTGATGGTGTAAATCATCACAGCAACTGATTTATACCAGCTGAGACTATCACAGTAATTCTGTTCTCTCTCTGTTATATACTTTCTGTATGTCTTCTGCACTGGTGAGTTACTTTAACCAACATCTATGGGGACTTTCCATTTTTTCAATTAAGAAAGAGGTCATTAAGGGTAGAGTTTTGAGAAAATACAGAAAACAGTGTAGGAAAAGGTCTCAAGCTCATAAATGTTCTTAATTATATATTGTGTCCTTAGTGTAAAGAATTACCTTCAGGTCATTCTGTCTCTTTTATCAGAATAAATCACCATCATCATCTATTCACTTGTGCATTCAATTCATGACATAATAGTGTCAGAGGTGGCACAGAATATACACATATATACTCAAATTCCAACACAGTGACCCAAATTGTGTCTACAGCTGCCAAGCAGACTGCCATAGACATTTAACAGAAAGGGGTTGTTGTAAAGAAATATTTTTTTCCTACGAAGGGTTTTAAAAGGAACAACATCTTAGTGAAGCAGATAGAGTAACTAGATTCAAAACCCATTTATCTCTTAACTGAAAGTGTTTGAATGCCTCATGTTGATGTTCATATTAGAAAAAATACCAGAGTATATGTCTTTAATGGCAATTTTTACTTCAAATAGAAGGGACATTGGAAAAGAGCAGTGTACTGAATTTCAGAACTGAAGTCCATTAGCAGCGTTGCATCAGTTCAATTTCATAGCAAAAAACAGGAACAAAAATTAAAAGATTAAGTTTACCCTGTATTTTAGCAAGTTGGTAGAAAAAAGGTTATTCTCTGTACAGAAACATTTAATCTCAGATTTTAAGGGTACACACACCATTCCTCAGGAAACTCATATCCTTGGCAATCTAGTGATTACGGATGGTAAAAGTAGTCAAAACTTTTAAGTTCAATGACTGGATTTTCTGAAGAATTTTCTGAAGAATTCCTATGTAACTACATATCTGTTTCATATTTGCAAAACAGGAGAATTCTACTTTTGCACAGTGCAGCTTTACAAGCCTACTGGGGACTGCAAAGTCTTGGACAGAACATCTCTGGTATATCTGATTTCACAGTGCATGTAGCATAAAGTCACTCTGCAAGAGCAGAATAACTTTCAGGTGTTGGACATTCTGTGTACCTGCAGATCAGCTGCATAATATCTTTACATCCAGCACACTTATGTTGTGATCTTGACCTCACTAGTCACTGCCAGACATAACCTGAAAAAAATGCAAAGTGTTCTTGAGAAAATGTATCTACTACTTTATGGATGACAATCTGACAGCGACCTTTGATCTCCACATTACGGGTATGTAATGATACAATACCCCTAGTCAAAGAACTTAGGAAACATAGATCATGAAACACATACCCATAAGAAAGCACCCTTCAGCAGGTTTTTTTACTCCAATTTTTTAAAAAATAATTATTTACATTTTTTTTTCCAAATTGATCCCTTAAGTGCAACTAAGGAACCAACCAAAGGAAAAAAAAAAAAAGAAAAAAAAGAAAAAAAAAGAAAAAAAAAAGAAAAAAAAGAGAAAAAAAGTCCAACATCGCTAATTATTATAACTTTATTTGATGATTATGCAGACAAGTCTGACTTTTGGTCCTCAAAAGTCATGAGGAAGTAGTTTTCCTGTTATCCTGTCACAAGCTGTAAAGCAGTACATATTTCACAATGATGACAGTTTTCAGAAATTTAGTTGGGTGACAGTGTAAATAAGTATTCAGCATTTAAGTTGGGAATGTAGTCTAAGAGTTTTCAAATTTGTCCCATTCCTTATTAAATTACAATAAGAAGAGAAAATATAATAAGCAATTTGACATAACACCTGACCTCTGTTTCTGAATAAGTGCCCAGTTGGATAATTAATCCTGTTTATAGTTCATAGACATAAACAAAAAGCTATTAATTTAAGAAAGAGTAATTCCTCTTAATTAGATATGACACATAAATGCCTAATCAAAAAACTTTTTTTTTTTTCCACTTCATGTTAAATAAGACTTGTTTCAAGACAGGAATTTAGGTTGAACTTCTCTCCTTAGTGAATTATCCAAATCTTAACAGTTTCAATGGGAGTTTTTGCATTTGCTTCATTGCATCAGGCCATGGTCTCCCCAGAAGCAATGAGCCATGATAACATTTGATTCCAACACTTTAAAGTTACTTTTTGAAGTGTCACTGTAAATAAATTTAGACTCTTCTATCAACATCTTGAATATGAACTGTAACCTCATTTCAACTGAGTGAGCTTATAAAAGATATTTTTCTGATAGATGGTTTTTATTTCTAACAATGACTGCTTGATAATAGAACTGTAAAGAATTTTAAGGTGTTCTAGTTCTTTTTTGACATTCTATGTTTGTTTTGCAGGACTTGTTCTTTGATAAATGGGGGTTCAGTCTTGGGCACTGGAGAAAGAAAAGCTTCTTTTATTACGTGCTATATGTAGAGAAAGCACAGCATCAGGACATATTGTCCCTGACTTTTCAAAACATCTTACTGATGTATGTTGGCACATGCAGAAGGTTATGATGGTTTTGTGTGTTTGTGAGGTCCCAAAGTAGTAATTTACCATAGATTGTTATACTTTTGTAAATGCAGCTGAATCTGGATCAAAACCACCCTTCCAATCCTACCCTAACCAAAACTCTTGTTTGTGTCAGTAGTAGGGTGTTCCATGATGCAGTGCTCTAAAATCAGAACAACCCTTCCAATGCCTGTGTTCCCTAAATATTGACAACATTCCTGTGCTTAGAAAACTCATCAGACCCGTGCATGCCAGATATTTTCTGTAACTTGATATGAAACATGCTTAAATTGTCTCCGAGTGAATAAAATAATCATTCTCCTAAAGAAAAGATGTAACCTGAGCTGAGCTGGGTATATGTGTTAATTACTGTAAAATATTATTTGTGAAAAGAAGAAAAATCACATATAGACTGTTAACTAAGTTGCCAACTTACAATCTAATAAGATTCAAAGTAAAAAGGACATAAACTGATGTCCCATCAAATGATGTTTTTAATGGCCAGGAATGCGAGTAGGGTAAGACTATGTAGGATGGATTAGTCATACAGCAAAGCTATTTAAATCCTTTGGTACTTCCAGAAGAGCTACAACTATATAACTCCCAGAAACATTATCTGATATTATTTTCATTTTTGACAGTGGTTTCTAGAGCTAGTACATTAGAAAGCAACAGATTAAAATGTTATTACAGAGGTTTGCTATGCTGTGGAGAGTTTATGTTGTCCTAGAGTTCTTTTGAGTGACAATATCATGTATCAATTTTGCATTGATGTCAAATATTCAGTGGAATCAACAACTCACCTCCAGAAGTCTGATTGACAAGCAGAAAAGGGAACCAAACTTCTGTTCTAAGGTTTTCTGATTCATGTACTCTCCTTGTAGTAAACTCACTGATTTAAGTACAATATTCAAAAGTTGTTTGGACTTTTCAGGGTCCAATCCATTGCAGTAGCCAAATCCTTTTCCACTAATCACACCAGCCATGCACTGAGAATCCCTGCAGTGATGCAAAATTCCCAACTGTGCAGCAGGACTCTAAATCAAAACAAAGCACCCATCAGTGTTTTTCTGAAGGACATTAAATTACAAGACTACTTTTAGCAATTAAGGGACAATTAAGTAAATGTAAATCATAAGCCAGTGCTGAATCTTAGTTTGCCCATCTTTGGTGCCAGAATGCAGGGAGGAAGAACTCTTTTGTTTCTCTTTTGCCTAAGAAAATTATATTACCCATTTTCCTTCACTAGGAATAATTCTTATGATCATCTATCTGGCCCTTGTACTGGAAATGTACCTATCAGTCACAGAGAGATACAGGAGCCCTATCTTTAGGCAAAAAAGCAGAAATTCAGGCCACTTTGTTGTCCATTCAAGTAATCCCAGTGGAAGGCATTGGTGTTTCACTGGTAGTGCTGTGTATCAAGAGTAAGCGTAACTGACTACAAGCAGCAGCACAACTTTGATCTCTGAGGAGGCTTTCAGAGTTACAATAATGTTCCATTCCTTTCAGGAGGCACTGAATAGGAACCTTCTTTTAGTCTAGAGGTTTGCTTAATTTTTGAAAAGACAACTACTTTGTGGGTCTGACAAAATACTTACATATATCATCATGTGGTGGCTACTACATTTAGCTGACAGTTTGAAAGAGAGGGGGATAAGTCCTATATTCTGAAGTAAAATCCTAATTCCTTTAAAATTAAGAATATTTTTCTTTATTCTGTTTTGTTTTTCAATAATGGCAATGGAACAAAGAATCCTTGACTGTCCTATTAATGGACTGTGAAATCTTGGGTGAGTAACAGTTCTGTTGTGCTGTTTGTCCATTATCAAATTAGTTTGTCCATTATCAAGTAAAATAATAAAATGGAGAGCCTTTTCTTGGCTTAACAAAACTAGTGGTGTTAAAATTCTGTGAGATTTCTGGTGAAAATACTTTTGCAGTTATTTGCCTGTACTATCACTCTAACACCTTATGTGTGTTCAAACTGTGTAATCTTTATTTTTCAAACAATCTACATGTAACATAATGACAGACACTGTCATGTAGATAAACTGACACAAGATAGAGTTTAAAAAGCAGAGTCACAGCAGTGCAGTATGGTGCTATTGCTGAGAATGGTAATGCTCAAATCTGAGCATTATAACATAAAGGGGAGTAGGGGTGGAGAGAAGGTTTAAAAGTGTTTTATTGATTCACACCACCTTTGGCATTACATTTTTAAGTACTGAGAAGTTTCTAAAACAAAAAGAAAACTTTATGTTAAAGGAGATAGTGACAAAATCTCCATTCATGTTACAAATCAGAATCATTCCTAGTATAAAAACTACTGTCTTCCACAGAGTTTGTACCAGATGTGATATTGGTCGTGGATGTTAACAACCATGGCAATACAAGACGAAAAAGTCTTTCTTAGAGATAACAATTTATTTGCATGCAGAAGGATGGGTAACAGACATCTGGACTAGCAGAGTGAGAAACAGCAGTGGCGGTGTGAGCAGCAAATTTTGCTATTATTAGCAATTATAATGCAGGTATCAAATTGGTTTTGTGTTTGAATCATTCATCAGGGTTTGCTCCAAGGCTAAAACTTGCTTTCTGGAAGTTCCATAAAATTTCATTCAAAACATTTGTTTTCTCCAGAGAATGAAATAGAGGGCAAAAAAACAGAGAAGAACACATCAAAAGAGATATTGCAAGAGTATTAAGATTTTTTGATTCTTGAAACATAATTGAATCATTGTCTTTAATCTAAAAATTCAGTGCAGTCTGAATTCTATAGAAAAATCTGGAATACGTTTCCCATGGACAGTTCTCTGACTTCTATATATATGTGAAACTTTCAGTGATTTGCATGCTTGAAAGAATCACCAGCTTTTCATCTTTGTTATTAACACTCCAGCAACTGTCTTGTTAAAAACCCTTATTCTGTTATTACAATGTGTAGACTTCCTGAAAAAGGCTCTTTCTGCTTATGTAATCATCTTTCAATACTGCCTCCTACTAAGGCAGTCAATTACTAGCCATTCTGCCCTGTCAGAGCAATGAAGCATTTATGTACTTGAGATATTCATGTCTGGAGCTTTAGTTTTAAATCTAAGAGCTTCCATCACCTTCTGAAATTCTTTACTTTATCAAGTGATTTTGTTATATAAAGCCATTACTGAAGGAAAGGCTGTTTCATTATTCATCACTTGCTATCACTAGAAGTCTTGAAAGTATAATAGAAAACAGTCTCTGTTTTAGCATTCATCAAGGTAGATAAACCATTATCTCACTACATTAGGAGAGACACAGACAGAGTACATCACATTTTTTTAGCATCCCTGAATGCTTGAATTGTGTCATGAAAATCTAGGGCCAGATATGGATAGGTAACCAGATAAATTTTATCTCTGAAAACATGGTCTGGTGGGTGGGTAGTCAAAATAACTAGGGACATGGAAAATTTTGGTACCACACTTCCAAAGCATCATGCAGAAAAACTTAGAGAGCACACACACACACACACACACACACACACACCCCCCAAAAAAAAAAAAAATCATATGACAGTCTGAATCAGTTTTGTGACTTGACCTGGCTGGTAACACACTAAAATCATTCCATCACTCAGCTGGAAGAGAAGAGAAAATTTTATGAAAGGCTTGTGGATTGAGATAGGGACGGGGAAAGAGCATTCACCAATTATCATCAGGGGCAAAACATACTTGACTTGGGGAAATTAATTTATTACCAATCGGGTAGGGTAGTGAGAAATAAAAGTACATCTTGAAATACCTTGAAATACCTCGTCGTGTTCCCATCCTTCTTCCCAGGCTAAATTTCATACCACATTTTCTCTGCCTTCTCCCCCCAGTGAGTGCAGGGGGATAGGAATGGAGGTTGAAGTCAGTTCATCACACATTGTCTCTGCTTTTCCTTCCTCCTCAAGCAGTAGCACAACACCTCTGGGAAGCCAGAGTTTATTACAAGAAATTGAATAAATATAGAAGAAAAAAAAGCCATTATTGGTCCTCATTTTAAGTTTCTGAACTATCTTGATTTTTTTTATTAAAAATAAATGTCATGATGTTCTAAGAGGTCTAAATAATCATTTTATATTTGATTCACATTCATACCTTTAAGATTTGTATTGAAGAATGAAGAATTTAATATGCAGAAGAAGGAAAAAGGAAGAAGAAAGACTCTGAGCCTAGGAAAAAAAACAAACAAAAAAAGCTGAAATTTTAAAATAATCTACTGTTATTTTTAAATTTTCAGGCAATTTTAAGCATATTTTATGTAGGCTTTGACCTTAACATAGAAGTGAAAGAGTATCTGAGTTATTTACGTATTGACAGTTATATCTGTTCCCCATCGAAGCAAAAATATTCTTGAATTAATTTGGCTTCCTGCACCTCAGATAGTTTTTCTTTCCACTCCACCTCCAGATCCCAGTACTTATTACAAGGCTTTCCACAAGTCAACTCCTCCATGCATAACATAGCATTACAACAAACAAGAAATATTTGCCTTCTAGTCACTGTATATTTACTGTGAGTGGGCTTTGCAATGCACTTTCACTGTGACATACTTTACCAAATTGCTGAATCTCATTCGCCTTCAGAAAAAGCTTGAATAACTGACACAGTGTGATCCTCTTGCTGCTGTAATGGATTAATACATGGTATCCTTGGGAAAATATCCAGGCATATTTTACGCAGCTGTGTTGTGGTGATTTCACAAAAAATACATATATATATATGCTTCAAGGAATTATTTATAGTGAACTTGTTTTTGGAATTGTATTTTTGGTCAAGAAACAAATTAATATGGGTCTCGTATCTCAATCATACTTTGCCTACCTCTAGTCTACCTCAAGAAATAGCTGCATAAATGTGAATAAAAATGTCTGCCCCAAAGAGGGTATGAAAACAGAAATAGTACTGGGGTATTGCAGCTCAGGAATGAGGTAAATTGGCAGCTAGTGAATGGATGTGTAGTGCTACATAGCTTGGCATATAGCCAAAAAATGAATTTGGTCACTTTTTTTCTGGAGTGCATCATGTAGTGCAATAAATTGAAGATGAAGATAAGCAGAAAATCTACCTGGTGTTTGTAGCTCTTCACTTGCTTATTCAGCATATCAACTGATATTGCCATTTGTTTATTGATGTTCATTTTTATTTTATTTTTAAATAGAAGAAATCAAAGTGCTCTTTTGATTTATTTTCCTTCCAACAGTAGCTTTAGCTTCATTTCTAAGCTCCTGATGCTCATTTTTCTTAAGCTGCAGTTTTCTATTTGTATTCTATATGCTGAGCACAATAAATACCTGTATGGAATGGGCTCTGGGAATTTTGCCATAACCAAGTAAGTGAGGACAGAACTGCTATCTCATCCTTCCAGTCACCATACTCAATTTCTTCTTTAAAATGTGTTACAAATGCCTCATACTGCATTAAAAAAATCAATTCTAGCAAGTGGAGTAGCTTGATTTAAAATGTCCAAACAGAAAACTTAAAAATAGGAGAATAAAGCCATTGTATTTTCTCTAAGCACGAGCTTCCAAAGAGCCTCTTCTATGGCATTCCACAATATTGCTGTTGGACATTTACTAATTAGATTAATCACCGTCTCATTTTTCTATCTCCTTTCAGACATGAAACTCACCTCCCAAACCATTTTTTACAAAAAGTTCCAGTTAAAAACAGAAGGATCAAAATTATTGATTAACTAAACCAGTGACTGTGGAATTCTCATCCTAGGATTCAATATGATTGGGAAAAATTGATACAATAAGAACTTTCAGCAAGAACAAAGAGATGTCAGTGTCGCTACACTGCAATTACAAAAAACCCATGAGTGTTAAAATGCCAGAATCCACATAGCTTTTGTGGCAGGAAGTTCAGTCTGGCCTGAAAAATTTGTGTTTGTTAAACCCTTCTCTTCAACCGATTTCCACTCTGTGTTTAATGGCAGAGTCAGGTTAAAGCTCACTCTGCTGCACTGACAGGGTTCCACTGTAACTTTGCAGAGTGCAGCTTCAGGATGCCCCATGAGACAGAAAATCCCAGAGCACACACAGCTATGAGACAACAAATCACTCAAGGGACCTCCCTGTTGTACCTGTGCTTACATTACTAGTTCCATTCCAGGAAAAAGCAACACTAGCAAAAACGTTTTGTCAGAATGAAATTATATTTGCCATGTGGCTTTTATTTCAGAGAGGGTATCGATAAACAATGGAATATTGAATTCATTATACACACACTTTACCTTTGCGATACTGCATCCCGTATTTAAAAAAAAAAAAAAAAAAAAAAAAAAGTAAAACACCCTTACCAATTTACCCCACAGGAATGATACCAGTCTTCTTTTTAGTAACAATAATGAAGTTTTGCCACTGTTTCCAACAAAAGCCCCCAAATTTTCCTTTTGATAACTCTCAAAAATTAAAATATTTTCAGAATAAAACATGTATACTTTGAAAGTTGTCCTCTCAGCGTAGCTTTGCAAAGTTACTCCTAGTTACAACACAATTTTGACATTACCATCTCTAAGGTATCAGTGAAAGACAGGAAACAAAAAATGAAAATTAAATTTTTTCAACCCCTTTAAAATTCAGAAACAGTAACAGCTATGAGCTTCTGCATTGCAAAAATTGTGTTTGCTATCTAGGAGTACAACAATCTTGCTTATAGTTAGAGACCTTTAATGAAGAAGTACTGTATTAAAAAAAAATAAAAGAGGCAGATAAAAAAAGAGAAATATGACTCAGTTGGAATCTGCTAAGATTTTAACACTTGGATGAATTCCCCACCCCTTTCAATATCAACCATGGGACAGGAAAATTGCACATTTTCTGTGTCCTTCAGTCTGACAAGCACAAAAAAGTGTTGCTTTTAAATGACTGCTTGGACAATTTGCATGATGGAGATTGGAACTGCCTCTCTGAAATTCACCAAAGTACTTAGAAAATTGCTTTAGGATTAGGCATAAGAGGAAATGGAAAGTTAAAAAAAGAGAGAGCATAATGTGTTTCAAGCTCTTTTTACATTTTTTCTCTGGTCAGAAATTTGTTCTTTCTGTATCAAAGATATAACATTTCTGACTCACAACATTGCACAAATATAGCCAAACAAATAAGCATTTTACACAGTCTTGCAAAAATTGCCTTCAACAAACAATAGTAATCTAAAGTGCAAGAGGAAATGTGTGACATTTTCCTAAGGTAAATACTACCTAATTGAAAACATTTTCACCTTAAAAACTATAAAAACTATAACTCACATCTCCTGCTATGCCTTTTTGATTACAGTAAGAAGAAGTTTAGGTCACATGCAGCCAACGTGAATTAACCAGATGGAATGAAGCCAAATTTTACTAAATGACTAGGCAATAATACATTTTGCAGACATACTCTTTAGGCAGAAGAGACCCAGCCACTACAGTGTTTACTGCTAGTAATTTCTGAACAATTTCAAAGTGATGCTGATGCTGGGATGCAACAGAGGTGTCAGAAATGGGAACAGAGCCGGTTTGAAATCTGGCTTGTGTGCTGTTAGGCACTAGGGATGTCCTTAGGCAAAGCAAGAAGTTTCCTGGGGCAACAGCATGATGAGATTTTGATGGCAAAATCTGCAGAAGTGGCAGAGCAGCTTCTGCAGACAGGAGCCTCACAGGAATTGCAATGTTCTGCCTCAGCAGTCCTTGGCTACGGCCTCTGGTTTTGCACATCCAACCTTATCCTTTTATCACCCCTAAAGCACTCTTGCTGGGGAAAAAATCCATTTAAATATAAGTTTATCCTAGCAGAAGGATTACACTATGGCCCTCTACCCCCCTATCTACCTCTCTAAAACCAGACATGTTGTTTCTCAGCAAAGCACAAAAGTTATGGACACAGGCACATGTTAATTTCAGGGGCTGTTGTGCTTTGTCTATCTCAGAACACCGATTTTTTGAGGGAAAACTTTTTCCTAAAACACCTTTTGAGATTTGGAAAAGAAAACCAGTGAGAAGAAAGAAAATGGGTTGAGCACAGAGTAACAACTTTGATTTTGAGAAACTGGGAGCATGAAGAAGAGGTATATGTCAGAAAATAAAATGTCCACTGCTATTATTATGTTGCAAATTATTATAATCTCTCCTGGTAGGCTAAAAAACAGGCAAAACATTTTTCTGTATCTGTTAAAAAAAAGGATACGTCTTCTCTCTATTAAGGAAGATGGTATGTACAAATTCTGGATAGTTTCCACTTAAATGGGTCTCTTTCATTAATATGATGCATTACTCAGTGTTTGATTTATTTTGAAACATTAATCCTTTGTTTAAATTGACCAACCATTAGTTATGGTGGCTGGTTTCAAAGATGACATTTATGTTTTAAAAAATATTTATATTGTATAAAGGGGTTATCTCTCAGAAAATCAGGCACAAAAATAAAAATGGAATAACCAAAAAGCAATGTTGGTGATTATTAAAAATTAGTTTTCACCATCCATTTGCTGTGAATTCTGTGTTATTTCCTGATGAGAATTAATAACCCTGGACTGGATATTTATACTGTTGAAAGTGTAAACTTAGGGCGCATCTTCAGAAGGGTTTGTTAGGGATGAAGGCTTGTTTCCAAGGAAGCACTTAGGCATGTGAGAATTAGGTCCCTAATTCCTGAGTATCCTCAGCTGAGTTATTTTGTCACCATGCACCTCACAGGCATCAGCTCCTGCATTTCTAACCCGTGCTGGTGTTCGGTACTGTTACTGGCTTTGGCACTGAGTACACTCTTGGTCAAAGCACTTGCCCAGGGCAGGCAAGACCTGTGCATCCATTGGGAAGTAAACCATCTTGACAATAAGGTTGATTATTGCAAAAAGAAGAAAGTCTCCTGAAAAGAAAGCTGCAAACAAGGGATCTCATCTTGTCGCCAATAATCCAACAGTACTAGTCATGGCCTCTCTTGAGTTCTCCAGTCTTGATTTATTGCCTTTCATCTTCAGTGAGAGCAGTAGATGAACATTCTTCTCTTGCTATCAGAACAAAACATATTGAGTGGGAAAAATAGTCTGCAGGGAGGGCATCTGGGAGTGCAAGCCCAGCCACGATAACCATGAGCTTCCTGCTTTCTGCATGAGTAAGTTATTTGGGCTGTCACATGCAAATGACCTTATTCACTTTAGTGACAGAGTTTGGACAGTGAAGGGATGCCTTCAAGCTGTAGGTTCAGGTTCAGATAGAAGCTCTTCTCCTGTAACCCTAACCTGAATGCATTAGATCCAGACAGATTTCAAATACAGCTCAGTGCTTGCCTAAACAGCTGGCTGTAAAAGTTAAGCAGTTTCACGCTCAGAGGTGTCCCTCTTTTGAGTTCCAGCCAAAAGTTATTCACCTCTGCCAATGTGCTCACAGCAGCTTACTCAAATACAGGGCTGAGCTGTGTTCAAAGGGGTGGAGTGTTTGCGTTCCTGTGAAGAGCTTCTAGGCACCTGAGTCCTTAACTGGATAGTGCAAAAAGTACTATTTGGCATGGTTAGGGAATATTAGGTCCAGGTTCTTTCTTAATATCTTTTATTGAAAAAAAGAGAATATACTTTCAATTTAGAAAAGTAGACAAGAACACCTCCAAACATACCCACATCTCCCACTGAAGATATTCCTCCACGGTTAGTGTCTTGCAAGAGATTCCAGTAATGCTCTATTTCCTTTTTAAGTCTCTCTGCTGGTAGGTTGCCATAACTCAAGCATTAAATTATTTAATATTATGTAAACTATAATAACTTGTAGTTCCAAGCTACTACAAATAGATGGCAGTAGGAATTTGGGGATACTCCATTTTCAGCACCTAGACTTACCTATTTTTTCATTAATTTTCATGTTTTGTCAAAATTTTTCTAGTAAGTGTGTGTGTGCATTTCCAATTAATGAAAGGTTAGTTAATTTTTTCTGATTTTAACAACAAAATAGTCATGAATAAAAATCCTACCAAAATTTTGAAGTTCTTTTATGTAAGAATAACCAGTATCTTGCCAGCAAAAATGCAGAAGTATATCTGAGCTTCATCTGGTCTCACTTACATTTTTGACATTTTATTTCTTGAGCAAGTATCTGCAGGAGCTGTATAATGCACTGAGGTTTACATAGGCCAATATCAAAGAATATTATTTGCTAGTAACTATGGATCTAGAATATTAAAATTCATATTTGCATAAAGTTAATATTTCATTTTGCAATGGAAAAATATATACAAGAGTGAATTTATACAATATATTAAGCTTTTTTTGAAATTATTTTAAAAAATAGTTTGTGAATCTAGGTGTGAACCTTTAAAGAATTGAAATGTTTCCTGCCAAATATCGCTTAAATAGAATGAGTTGTGAGCCTCTGTGTTGTCCAGATTTGGTTTTATGTGACAATTGTCTTTCTGTTTACAAAGGACCAGACAATCTTTTCCCATGAGGGGGTGTGTTTCTGGTAACTAGAGGACACATTTGCCATCTAATTAGGTGCAGATTCCTCTTTATGCTCTCTCTTTTCACAACTGTGATTTTTTTGACTAGTAATTATTTCTGTCTAAAGCATCAGGATACATAAAATCAGCACCTTGTGAGACCTTTGTGAATCTATTAGTTATATTTCTATTAGGCAATTACTGTTTACAGTAAATCTCAATATTTCCTATGGAGGGAAAAAAAAAAAAAAGGTCTTCACATGGTCTACAATAATCTTTACAATTCAATATTTTCCAAGGCTGATTTTTACGTATCATATATATCTGGAAAAGAATTTGTGGATAGATGTAGTTTAAATTCATTTAATAGTAGTTTTAATCTGCACGTGTGCAGCAATTGGGGTCTTAGGTTAGCTCTTTGGAGTACAACAGGAAGTTTAGTTGGAGCTACTTTCTAACATTAACAATGTCAAAAATTAACTTGTGTTCATAAATCTTTGATTTCACTTTTTGTTTGCTGCAAATTTCCAGGAGTTTTCATTTCCATCAATACTTTTATGTGTGACAGCTGGTGTTTGAGTATACAATTAGGAAATGCTGTGCTGGAAAGTTGGCAAATTGTGGACAAGTGCAGAGAAATGAAATTTTAAGACTTTGCTGCCAGGTTTTTATATTGATTTCAGATTTTACATATAGAATATGGAAGCAGACAATACAATCCATGCCATTTAAAGATATTGAAAATTAAACAACCTCAGCTTGAAGCATGTTTTCCAGCATTATTTGAGTTTGAAATTAACAAGCCCATTTCTGTTAAGATATAAGTACAGATTTAAGTTACTAATGAGACTCAGGGTTTAATACTGTGAGATTCAGCCCTCACTGTAAGGGCAAGTTTTCTATATCCAAACCAGAGAAAGTAGCTCACTGTAGTGCTATTAGGTGTGTTCTCCTGTACCAGCATGAAGAACCTGAAATACTTCAATATTTACTAGTGATTTTTATTTTTGTTTGAGTACTCATAACATGATTTTGTATTATTAGTGTCATTCTTAATCATATATATTGTAAAACCTTCAATTAAATATTTGAAAATCATATAATTTAAAGATCATAACTTTTCTTTTATAATATTTCCAGTTCTTTGCTTTCTGAAACAATGATAGAAAATTATTTTATAATTAAGGTACATCCTATTGGTTATAAATCTAATCACTTTGTAGTCAACGGAATCTTTACAGTGATCATTCCCCAGGAGGCAAACATATCTCCTTGTAGGAATATAGCTTGTATTTTCTGTTTTCAATGAGATTAAGCAAGTATATTTCTTTATTCTTATCACAGAAAAACAATAATTCAATATTTTCACAAAGTTTGATCTTACTTGGGAGAGGGAAGGGAAAATTGTTCAACAACCTGCCTGCCACATTTGTGTTCCTTTGGAAGACAAGAATTGTCAGTTCTGCTTTAAGAAGACTCTGCTGCATTTTATTCTGTTTGCTCCATTACTTATTCCTCCTCAGTGCAGTTCCTCCTCCTGAAAACGTGGGAGGACCTTGCAACTTCACTCCTCAGGCATCAAGAAAATACTGAAGCATGCTAGAAGAATCAGGAGGACAGAATATAAAGGTAAAATTAAATGAGGGGGAGGATCTGCTTTGCCACTTTCATGTGAAAGTAGAGAGTTGGGACAGAACTGATGCACCACCTGACAGTATATGATTTATTTGAAGTTTGGGTGGGTAGAAGTACTCTCTGAACAAGAAATGAGTATTTGCATGAGTAAGGCCTATGAAAGAGACAGGATTATCTTAATTTAAAAATCTGGGGAAAACAGAAACATCAGTTTTCAGAGCAGCACATTGTGTATAACTCAGGAACATATAAAACCTGTAAAATATTATCCCTGCAGGGGAAAAAAATCCAAACAAAAAATCCACCAACCAAATGGGTTTTTGTTATTCAGGAGACTTTACTTTTGGGGATAAAACAATAGAAAATTTATATGCATTTTCATTGACCCTAGCACTTCTGGAAACAGTTATTTTAATAAAGGAACAGTTTGAGTCTACATATGAGAGCACTTTAACATGATAATCTGGCATGTACTCCTGGAATCAGTGATTACATGATGAAGTCTATAAAACTTAATACATGGTGGGAAAACTGGTTATTTACTTTTTTCATACATATTTTTAGTAGTTGTGTTTGAAAATGTGAACGAAAATTTCAGGAAAGAGATGAAATTACTGTAAAGCTATAGTGCCGATATCTCTAATCCATTCAGATGCTCAATTGGTTTTCTCACACAAAAATTCTGGTTGTGCAGTGCATTGCTCCACAGAAGTAGTGAAGAGACTGATGACCTGTAAAATATGCTGTCCATTTTATATAAAGGAGGTGATAACAAAAAGAAAGGGCAGTAACAATAAAAAAGAAATAACAGTCTTTAAAACTTTACTAACCTAAAGTCTTTCATCACTTAGTAATTCCCCTAAAGAATTGTAAGAAAAGTGTTGAAATAATGTTTCTGATGTATGAAAACCAATTTTATTTGCACAAAATAAGTACATTTTTGATAGCTTTTAAATCTGCAGTTATACTTTTTTTAATAACAAGAGATATTCTTACAGATAATATAATTTCTCTCCTAAATAAAGCAATCTATTTACCCAAGCAGATTTATAAGTTAGATCTCACACTGCCAGTAACTGATCATAAATATAAAGAAATTATATTTTACCAGTCAGCAGTGAAATGAAAAATGAGTAATTCTGTGGCATGTATAAAGGATGAGTCACAGGGTGGTTGCACAGAGGAATTAAATCTATGGGGAGAATAACATATATATCCCAATATCATATTATATCATTACCTTATATATTTAAAATTTCGTCCAGCTTGATTTTTCCATATACACCCATGCATTTTTCCCAGTTTATCTTGCAAAAATACAAGTAAGGAAATGAACAATAAAATTATCAAGACAAAGTGATACTCTCATGCTTAATTCTGTTATGTGTCTGTATATTGAGCTTGTTTGTGATCTTACCAGAGGACAGCAATCTTGAATATCTTGTTGGCCTTCTCATGGTGCAGTCACCAAAAACTTTAAGCCTCTGTAGAATATGTCAATGAATAAAGCATATTTATGCAGCCAGAAGATAAATGATCCACTGATATCTTGTTTTCTACAGATTGATAAAATACATGGGCCACCTGAAGGGTCAGGGAGGAGTGGTTATATAATGTGCGCTGTGAATGTGTCATTATCCAAAAAAACATTAAAAGAGCATTACAGCTGTTTCAGGAAATTCACAGTTCAGGGTGAAATGTACCATATGTCCGTCAATACCTAGGCACGACAGGGTGCATTAAGAAAACTATTTAGGTGGTTCCCCATTGTGCCAAGGCCTTTGAAGACATATGGTGCTTTTCACCCTTGACTAACATTTCCTTTCATTCATTGTGGTCTGTAGCCACCTTAAACATTTTTGAGTGTCATTTTCATTTCCAGTTATATGTGTGTGTGTGTGTGTGAATGAACATGTGCATGAGAAAGAGAGGGAGAGGCACTTACTTAGAAGACTTTCTTAGAAGTCTTCCTTCTTTATTCTTAGAGATTGAAAGATTGTGTGCCAAATTTGGTAATTCACATTGCTTCATAGCCTGGGAACAAGTGAATTTCTGACACTACACAAAATACAAACAAAAATAAGTCTTAGCCTTGAACCAGAGAAAGATAAAATCCATGTTTATGATGGGAAGCAGAGGTAAGAGAAATTCCAATAATAGCAGCAGTAATAGTTCCAGTACCAATACCGGTACTAGTAGTACTAGAACAGTGATAGGAGCATACGTAGCAACACTAGCAAGAAGAGTAACACCATGTAAGACATAGATCTTTTTACTAATTGACTACCTACCTAGGTAACTAACTACCTAGAAACATTTCTAAAGAAATGTAATTCTCTCTTTAGAAAGTGCATGCCAGTTGGATTCCTTATCACCTTATTTGAAGAATTGCTGATGTCTAATGTCCCATGTTGGGGACCCCACCACTCTATTTTGTGGTCATTGTTAATTTTCTGAAAACTGATAAACTGAATGCGTGTTAGATGCCTTTTCAATGTATAAGCAGGTAAGTTCCCTGTCCAATGTTCCAAAGTTCTCTTCTATCTTAATGTTGTCCTTCTAAGCAGATGTGAGATAAGATGTTTATATGCAGCCTAGTAGGGTGGATGAGGATACCTTGCAGACATTTCTCCAGAAAAGTAGGGAAAAACAGTTTTGTCCAAATAGAGTCCCAGAGAATTTGAAAAGTACATTCTGAAAAGAACAGTGTTTCAAGTCACTATTGCAGCACCCAGTTTCTTAAATTCCCATCATCTGTATTCTTGACTGAGATGCTTCCTCAGCTTCTCGTCTAGAATAAATTAAGAATATAGGAGATGGAGACAGGAAAGCTAGTATAATAATTCAGTAGGATTCCAATAAAAGTTAAAGGAGTAATGTCAGAAAATTATGCATTAAGCTCAACTGCTTTGAAGACTGTGGTAACATGTTCATGGCTAAAAGAAGGTTCTTATTCCCCAAATGCAATAGAGAGACATCTGCCTATTCACAGTGTAAGTGCCAAAGACAATAGAAATGTGATGTCCAATATTCATTATTTTGTTTATTTCTTGCCCCAATGAGTAAAAATTCCTTCAGTACAAGAGGATTTAGTTTCACCTCCATGGGAAAATATTAAATATGATATAATTTCATAAAATAGGCAATTTTCATTTCCCCCGATGTATTTTTATTCTGTTTTCATGCAATTACCAAGTATTTAGGCTAGAGAGAAGAAAAGAATATGCATGAATTATTCATTAAGTTGACTCTTAGAAGTTATCCAGGGGAAAGACTGAAGTTCAAGCTTTTACTACCAGAACAATACGAAAATTAAATACTTAAAGATTTAATGTCAGGCTGAGAGGTGGTAGCAATGCAAACCTATTATTTGTAGAGATCTCTTCAATCTAGTTTCTGCTATCTGATTTCTGTCATGAATTCTTTCTCTTCTCAAAATATGAGGACATCACGTCTAAGGAACTTCTTATTAGAAAAACTGGAAGAAAACATAACACTCATCACCCAGACTACTTTACAAACAGAGTTGGTTTGCTTTGGATGATCAGAGATAGAAATCATAAAATCAGGACTGGAGATACACTCGTTCTTTTGATTTGACAGGAACATCAATTAATTGTTTAAAAAAGAAAATGGTGACATAAATTTAAAAAAGACAGCCAGAAAAATAAATAGTCAAGTTCAAAATATAAAATATTTTGCAACTGGATCTGAAAAGCATGCTGATATGAATGAGAAATGGCTATTTTTTTTAATCTTCTATATAATAAAAATCCAAAACACACAAAAAAAATAGAAAAAAATAGAAAAATGCATTTATTTGAACATATTTTCAGAAGAACTGCAGCAGCAAAATTTTCTGATCTACATCAGCTGCATGCACACGCGTCATGTTCATAGTTGGCCTGCTACATGTTAAAAAATATTTACTAGATACTGCAATATTTTCTCCAAGCTGATTTAGCAAATTATAGCTAAAACAGAAGACAGCTGGGGCCAGCATCTCTCATATCCTTTGCACCTGACATAAGCTGAGCAGTGACAAAAAGCACATTAGGAAGAATGCATTGTATCTAAACACTATTTTGATACACTAGGGATCATGTCTGAATCAAAGTTGGTATATACTTTTAAGAAATGAGCTATTATTGAGCCATACTTAACGTACAGGAAACCAAATTTCTCCTACATATTAGTGATTATATCACTTATTGAAAATAGTATTAAAGAGCTAAAAAAGTGACACTGTCAAAGAGGCAAATACAGTGACACAGGGCAGCTCATGTAAAATTCATATCCCTCATGGAAACTTTTCTCAGACTTTGAAAAGTCAAGCATCTTGGACAAAGAGCTGAACATGCTCATGGTTGCTCTGTGTTCTCAAAGACCTATCTTTCCCAAATGTACCCATTCTACCTCTCTTCACTAATCTGTTTGACAGATCCTGTAAAGATCTGATTCTGTCTTAAAGGGGTTTGGAAGTTATGAACTTCACAAAACCCTGTTGATAGTACCATGAAAGGGGTTTTATCTGAGGTGAGGGTAAGGGCAAACTACAGGAAAGATGTATGGAATATCTTACGACGATATCCGAGCCTGTAAGTAAATGTGAAGTGCTGAAGTCTATATTTCACTTCAAAGCCAAAGTAGAAAGAGGCTATTTTGTTTATCCTTATTCTTTCTCAAAATCAAAGCTTTTTTCTCAGGTTTGAAGGAGGAAGGAAGATATTTAGATTTTTTTTTTATTGCCCTCTGCCCTCATAGGGCCCCTCCTTCTGTCCTCACTAAGAGAAGAAGAATTTTCATGGAGATTTTTTAAAATCCCTCTAATTCATCTGTCTTCTAATGATTGATGATGCATATTGGTACCAAGCGTAATGTGCTTAAATGAATGTTCCTTTATTTAGAACTTTTTGTTCTTGAGCTGTAGTAACTCTGTTACTCAATAAAAACAAAAATAAAACTTTGGTTCCTTTCACTTGCCTTATTTTCTCTTCATTTTCTCCTTCCATCTTCTCCTTTCCTTTCCTCTTCCATTTCAACTTTTCCCTTCCCTTTTTCTTTCCATTTTCCTTCCCCTTTTTCCTTCTCTTTTGCCTTCTCTTTTCTCTTGCCTTTTTCTTTCCTTTTCCATAGAAAATCTCACTATACTGTGGTGTAAAATGCTTTTTTTCCATCCAGCAATTTCACTCAGGATTAAATTTTCCAACACTTAAATCATTGGGCAAGATCTAATATTTCCAAGATTTAATCCACTGAAACAGACAAAGAAACTTTGTCTATCTAAGATTCTTCATCATGAAATGACATCCATCTTCAAGCTCCTGATTTTTTAAGGAAACTAGGGACTGATTACTAGGTTTCAACCACCTGAATGTTCCAACTGTCTTAATACTCTGAGAGGTAGAAAAAGATATATATCAAGCGTCATGCTGGATCTGATAAATCTTTTCTCAAGAAATGTTCGGTTAGAACTTTGTCTTTCAATAAATAAACATCTTTTTGAAACAGAAGGAAAAATATAAAGAAAGGATAAAGTTGAATTCTAATTCCAAACATATGTATTGTCAGACTCTTCAGATTTACATCACATAAATCAGGTGGTTCCACCATCATCTTCAAGAAGTTAGAAATAAAATAAAGAAACTACATCAATATAAATCATGTAAAAAAAAATCATCAAAAACCACCCCCTTTGAGTTCTAGTTCAAATTAATCATCCGATATATTTTTTCCCTGCTTTAACTTCAGAGAACCTGGTAATATTAGGATTTGCATTTTTGATTCTATGACTAGTTAAAAGACAAGATTTCTTAAAAGTCTCTGAAGCTTCATGAAATACAGAGAACATATATTTTTTTGATCCATTAGCACTTTTCCCTCAACTACCTTTAACAAGACAAAGTATATGTTCAGGTACATCACATCAAGTGCATATTTGTTTGCATCAGTATTTTCAAATGAAAAAACCACATGAGCATACAGAACCAATCACCCAGAGACAGAAGACTTTACAGTCCTATTAAACACAAAGACTTTCAAAAAGTCAGATATGTGTATGTAAAGAAAGAGGGAGACATCTTCAGATTTACTCCTGGTGTGTATTGGCAGGACACAAAGTATCACAAGCTTTAATGATTAAGACAACAGAGTAAAATGATGGCTGGAGAAATCACGGTCACTCAGAGGAAAAGAATCTTAATGCAGCCTGAAAAATTAATTTAACAATTAAATTTAGGCCAGATAATAAATAAAAAATTACATAAATACAAACATAAGGTTAACTTAATCCCAACTGTCAATAAAATCATCACTCCCTTGTCTCCACAATGATCTGTTTCTATTGATGAAATTATTTTTTGCAAATAAATCACAACAAATAAGGAATAGTCACTGCAATTACCAAAGCAGGATGAATCTTCCTTTCAAAAATTTTGCTAAATTCTTTTAGATTAGACAATGCATCTATCTCATAATTAACAGGCATTAATATCTGCAACGTATACAGTTTAAATACAAAGTAAATGCAATTTACTTTGTATTTAAACACTTTTGACAATGCAGTACTACAAATATTTTTTTTAAATTTCTTCCCATTTTATAATATTGGCCCTATTTAATTGAATAAACCTAACGGAGAAGGTTGTTCTTCCTTTCCTTCCTACCACACAATAATCCTACACCCACCTCCCACCCCACCACCAAAAAAAAAAAAAAGGGAAAAAAAGGAAAAATTCTATATTTTAATCACAAAAAAGAAAAACAGCACACAAAAAATGTAACAAAGCATGAAGAAGTGAAGCCCTAGAGCCATTCTAAATTCTCCTACTCTTCTATGTGAAGATTGTCAAAAGATGCTGAGGTTGTTGACACAAAATTATGTTAAAAGTCATTGAGACTTTTGGCTTCTTGAAAGGCCCTCAATTTTCCCATTACTATCATGCCACAAGGTGAATTAAAGAAACTTACATTCCAGTGTCTGGACCTTGTGTTTGAACTGATGCTACCGCTTTCCTCTGAGTGCAAATTCTCAGTAGAAATGCTTTATTGTAGTAAAAAGAATGTCTCCCTTTCATTTTAATACAAATCAAAACAGAGCCATATAAATTACCAGAACCTGCAAGAAAATAACCCAAACAGCTGTTGTGATCCCATGTATCACCTTGGCTTGCAAGAGTGATTCCTGCAGTGGCTGTGTTTCTTGCTCTTTATTATGTATATTTTTTTAATACTTGTCACAATAAACCTGTGTTTTTCCATCTCCGATTTTTATTAATCCCCCCATTTCTTGTTTCCTTTTCCCTTTGTGGTTAGCTCTTTGGAGTCGTTACTCAGAGCAATACTATATAACATCAGTGAGAGAGCAGGCTGCCTTTTGGTTGCATCCGTGTCTGTTTAATGGTGAAAGTTCACACTAACCCCCTTGCCTGGGCTTTCATCTTCCTTTAGCAGCCAACAATTCCTGAGGATTAACTCTGTCTGGCCTGTTGAAAGTTGAATCAGACTGCTGGTGGCTTTGGCTGTGCTTTCTTCACTTACAGGAAAGCCTCTGGAATTAAGCCACAGTCTCATTTGACAAAAACCTGTTCCAAAAAGCAGCTGATGATTTGAGGGAAACTGAGATTTGGGTGGTAAATGCTCTGCTTATTTTCTGTATGTGGACTTGAGTTATTCCTTACTACAGGAATAGAGGTAGCGCAATAAAGTGCAAAGCTTGGACAAGACAATGAAGGACATCAATAAATTTCTGCTAACAGCTTTGCCCTTTGTCTTTATTGACTTTTGCCTTTTTAACCAGCAGTTAAGCTACATTTGATTGCCCATCTTTTGAGAGAGTCCCACTATTGGAGGGTGACACAAAATGTTTCTAGTAATGTTAGGAAATACAGCACAGTAGTTTGCAGGAATGCACTTGGGGATGAGTTTACTGTCCTTTATGCAAATACTTCATTTGATAACAACAGTGGAATTACTGAACTTGGGTTGCATCTGATCAGCTGATCTAGATATGCCTTCCAGATTTATTGCAACTTCACCAAGAAGCCTGAGTATTCACTACCCAGTCTTGACATCTGAGCTTATTAGGAGGGAAATATATACACCTGACAACAGTCATTTTGCACTGGCTCTTCATGCAATAGCTCTTCAGATTCCTGACTGCAGCCTGGTAGACTGTTATCCCAGGATTTAACTTCAGACTGAACAGCACAACTGAAAATGAATATCACTTACACTGTCAGTATAATATCAGAGTTTGGTAAACTAGTATACCTCCCTTGCATGAGTTTCCTTGGGTAATAATGTTACTGTCCTATTTGTTTGCTGAACTGGAAGATCTCTGTCAAGGACATCAATAGAAAATTGCTCTTTATTTTACTGGAATGGGACATAGAATACATCGTGTAGAAAGAAAATAGGTGGTGCTAATGACATACAGACCTGAGTATAAAGAATTTTCACAACCAGAAAATCCTTATATTCTCTATATTTCTTAAGATCTATAAATTAAGACTATATGGCTGCATGGATAACTGTTTTTATTTTTCTAAATAATTTCTTTTGTCCAGAAGTTGTTTACAAGAATAAAAAGAAAAATGCATAAAAGAATCTAGTATATCTTTAATGCATCAGGGTTTACTAACAAAGAATGCATGGGGAATTTTCTGTGAGGAAAACAAATTTGTTTCTTGGTTCTCTTTCACATAACATGTGAATTTTTTCTCATCTCTTTATCTTTCAGATGTTGTTAAAGATTTCCTGGTGGTGCTTGGTGGATTTTTTTTTATTATTTTTATATTTCTGTGAGCTTTGACTTATTTTTAAAATTTATTTTATTTATTTATGCATGCAGCACAAGCATTTTGCATGAAGTTTCATGGAGTGTCTTCAAACATACAGTGCAAATACTACCTAAGATTTCTCACACATCTGGGTATCATTGAAGGGGTTTGGTCACTCCTTAGTCACCTCAAAGTGAAAGCAGTCACTATGGAAGTTAAAATTAACATGCTTTTTTTTTTTTTTTTTTTTTTTTTTTGTAATCTGTTAATCTTGGCAGAGAAGTCTTGTCTTTAAGNTTTTTTTTTCCCCCACAGCTTCTAAGCCCAGCTAACACATGTGTTTTAGTCAAATATAATTTATTAGGACCAGAACAGAATAAATTACAAGGGCTGGAATGATGCAATCTGCATTATATAGTACATTAGAATGTAGGGATTTAGTCACCTCCTGGTCATAAAATCTGTAGATTATGAAGAATACCTCTCACAAAGTACTGCTAAAACTCCCTTTTTCATCCAGGACCTCATCGTCTGATATGGAAAAAAATGCCCCAAAAGGAGCACATAGCTGAAATAAAACTAATGTGTTATATCTTAAGTATTGAAATTGTATAACTGAAAGTTTAAAACTAACACATTGGGTGCAACAAGGTTTTGGTATAGCAGAGAGACAGAGGCAGCAGAGGATGGGTCTGCAGGGCAGACCTCTGTGGGCAGAGGTCAGCATCTGACCTGTGCCAGACACAGCCTGTTCCATCTGCCTCCTACCACAGGAGGCACGTGGTGCCATCTCTGGGGAAAGATGTTTCAGAAAAAAATAGAGGAAGATGATACAAAGAACATGAAAAACAATAAAGAAAATACAGAGGTCAGAGAAGCAGAATGAAAAGCTTTGTAATGGAGTACTTATTTACTGCAGCCTGGGGAGGATTTGTGCTGGAGCAGTTGGATATCCATGAAGGAACAATGTCTGATGGAAAGACAATGCAAAAGCAGAGGAATAGGCTGATGAGGAAGGAGAGGCTGAAAGAAACTGCTATGTACTGACTGTAACACACACACCAAATGCAGAGCCTCACTGTGCTGCTCAGGATGGTGAGGTCAGTGTGAAGAGAAGGATCTGAGAAGAGTTGGGAAAAGGTGGTGATTTAGTTTATCTACTTGTTTTTTCACTACCCAAGTTGACAACGAATTAATTTTCCCCCGGTGAATATGTTTCGCCTGTGACAGTGAATTGCATCAATCTCCTTGTCTTTATCTTGACCCAACAGCTTTCTAATCCTGTTTTCTCCCCATGTCCTGTTGAGGAGGAAGGGTATATGAACTGTGGTGTGGACATTTGGCTGTTAGCTAAGCCTAACTGGTCACATCTATGAATGACGCATGAAATATTAGTAAAAAAAGCCTTTCAGATCCTAATCTATCAGAGGATTTAATCCATATCAGGGAACACAGAGCATTTAAGTAATTAGAGAAAAGGTAATGGAATAATAGTCACTAAGAGGTATTAATGAGTGTGACAAGATTACTAAATGGACTTTCAAGGATCACACCGGTTTCTGACTAACACTTGTAGAGTATTACAGTGTACAAATGACAGTAGAAAGAGGATGAAATTAAATAATACAAAGTAAAGGTTCACCTAAAAAAGCAAGACCTCAAAAAACTCTCTGGATACTACAAAGTGGAAACTACAAAACCCAAGCCACTCAGCAATACAATTATAAGGGCCAAGGAGCTTCTTGTCTATGAGCAAAAAGTAAGTTTGTTTGATGTACAGTTCACCATAAAAACAAGTGGAAGAAATCCCAACTAATCTTTTCTCGAGGGTAATGGTTTTAGACTTATATGTCAAGAACTGAGTTTCTAGAGTGTCTGCAAAAATGTGTGCAGGGGCGTGCCCACATTACACCAGCCAGATGCTGTTCAGCCATTGTAGACAGTGAGAGGAAAAGATCAACTGAAATAGAATTTAAGTGGCTTGGGCACGATAGAGGTGCAGTAAGGCTGGAGCTTGTGTATTCGGTCTGAGTACAGGCATGGCAAGCTGAATCCTGATATGCATAAAGATGCAGGCATGAAAATATGGGCATACAGACAATCACACACTGCTGTACACAGACTCAGGATGCTCATTTAAGACAGAATTCTGAATTCCAGATTTGCTTCAGGTCACTTTTCTATCTTTTTGCAGTATATTGTACATAAAATCTGGTATCAACACTAGAGAAAATAGCATGGGTCAAATATTTCATTATAAAGCTCTCTTAAAAAAATTCCTAGCTATGAAAGTGTGATTAATAATGACTGAATGTGTAGGCAACTGTAGGAGATAGCTGGGGAGAATTGAAATTAAAAAATTACAATGATGTCTCTATTTATTTTCCCAGCAGGATTTGTCAATGTGTTTTCCTTACAAAGTGCTCAAGTAATGATTTTATTATTGTGTTAAATTCAGATTATTTTTTTCTCTTAAAATGTATTAAGTTCCATGAATATTTGTGTCCACACAAAATGCAAAAGTAAGGGAGACAGGATGACAACCCTGCATCTACATATGCTAAGGCAAAGTGTTGGCTGGTGGACCCATTCTCCAGGTCTCAGGAAATCCCTCTGTAGCTGGCTGTACTTTACCCAGCAGCTACAGCACGGGCACACACAGGATGATCCAGCTCATTCATCTTCTCAAATTAATAAATTTCCCCCCTCTCTTTTTTATGTTTTTAATATTGATAAGCAATTTCGTCATCCTTGTTTTGGTACAGGAATATCTACCCTGTTTTAATCTACTTCAACCACTGTAACTATTTATATGCTCTTTATATGCTCTTCATATGCTGTCTTTCTGACTATAAACCAGTTAAAAGTCATTGAGTGTCAACATATCTTCCCTTAACCACCTAGGGAATGGCCAACATTCATGTAAACTTGTTTATGGCAATACCTATGAAGGTATATTTTTCTGAATTGCTTTGATTCAGTAATCAGTCCAAGCTGGGAATAGAAATTATATTTTCTGCAGACTTTATGTCATTTCTCCATTCTGAAAGCATTATATATTATAGGAGAACATTTTTCTCACAATATTCATATGAATATTTTTTTATACTTGGCCAAGTGGGGTTAGATAGAGAGAAAATAACTTAGAATTTGTCGGGATATTTTTCTCTACCTTGTCTATCTACTCCATTTAAAAATCTACAGAAACACATAGGCATATTTTTATTAAAAAATCCCATATATTTCTAGAAAAATGGAATCAGTTTTTGATCATAAATCTCCTTTCTTTTGCTCGGACATTGTTCTCCTGCATTCTGTCCAATAAATTCAGCTGGATCTTATTTAACAAGATTCCAAGATTGCCATAATTTTTCTGCCATCATTTTGTCATTAAAATATATCCACCCACAACAGTCTGCTATTATGTTTTTCTTTTATTCTCCCTCCACCCTTACAAGTGGATGACATAAGTAGAATTGAGAACTGCTTTTTTTCCTATTTCATCCTTGGACTGTGAAAATTTTAAGGTTAATTAATCATTAAAAACACAAAACTAAAATATATAAGAAAATAGCTGTAGATATATAATAGAAAATGGCATTTATTTACATTCTGTGCTTCTTGCCCAACAATCGAGCCAATAATTGTTATTTTGAAAATTTCAGTGGTATCTTATAAATTGTTGAAAGATTTTAAAAACAGAAGACTAAATTTTCTGTCTTTTGTAACTAAAATGATAAAGCATGTATATATGTGTGTATATAAATATCTATATACATAAAAGTATATATGTATATATAATAATATGCACACATAGTCTCACATGCAAACACTCACAAATACTTACAGAGATTTTATTGCCAGGATGGATTTGTGTATTTTAAGAACAAAGTCTGATAGCTTAGATACTGTATTAGAGTACTTTTGGACATGTTTTTCATGTGTATAGCTTTATTTTTCAGACCAAATCAGGCCATGGTTTCATGTTGTTAAGAAAGAATGCTTATTCTTCTTGCTATTCCATCTTGCTGACTATAGGAGAATCAGTAAATAAATGAAAGTGTCAGTCTTGGTAGTCTGGTCATATTAATATTAAACGTTTTGGATTCTGTGTTATGCAGAAATCTGGATGGTGTTTAGTATCCTGAAGTCAAAGTAGGTAACGATTTACACGATCATTTATCATAGATATGTACAGACTACAATTAAAATATTTGTTCTAAGCACTTGCTTAGTTTTGTTCCCCCAAATTTAGGTTCAAGTTTCTGAGAATGACACTGCAAATGTTTTTATTTCTATTGAGTGCAAACTGTCTGAAAATGATACTACATGGTCCCAAAGCAATTTATTATAACAAGTATACAAATGCTTTTAAGTATTTTTATTTCTGCAATTGGCACGATGCCTTATAGAGCAGCCTGCAATGATTGTTGTACTGGCAAGTTGTATTTAAGCTTTCTGCATTTAATCTGGTTTTATTGAGAAAACCTTATTTTGGAATTTGTATGTGAAAGTTTCAGGCTTTTTTTTTGTTTAATCTTTACTATTTACACAATATTACTGCTCAAACTTGCACAAAACCAACTTTATGATATGCCATAAACACACACTAAAGACTTCAGTTTTATAGGTTTCTCAAAGAAAATAATTTTTAATTGTACTATCTGTCTTACTGTGGAGCTAAACTGCCCTTGAGAAAGTGATTTCAATGTATGCTTCTGAGTCCAAAATAAATGTATGAAGGAAAAACATGAAAAGTATAAACTATAGCTAAATGGTAAGAGATTTAATGTTACCATTCAGTAGTAACATTCTAAAATGTTTTACAAAAATTACTGATCTGCCAATATTTTCACAGACCCACAGGATTGTATGGTACCTTTTTCGTCACTTGCTGTAAAGTTCAGTGGGAAGACAGCAGTTTTGAAAGAAATAAAATATTTTCCAGCCTTTATATTTTGAAGCTATGATAGACTTCTTACCATCTTCTCTTAGAGCAATTATTTCTCTTATAACAAGGTGAAAAGAATGAGGCACACAGTGGTTCCCTAGTCATAAAAAGACTCGAGTGCATTGTAAGGTCCTATCCATAAAATAACCCCTAAATCAGAACACGTTGCAGTGTCATTCTCAGCAGTCTGCAGACAGAAATTGGAAGAATAAAAATAAATTTTATATTAATCTCAGTGTTCTGAACCATTTAACTCATGGGCAAATTCTCTTATTTTCTCTTTGAAATGTCTGTTTTTCTCTAGTTGAGGCACAAGTTTATTGTTATCCCTTTTATTGCTTCTCTCCTTCACATTCATGAAAAGGCAAAGGATGCAGAAGAAAAAAAGAAAAAAAAACCCTCACATTCTTGCAGGACAAAGCTGACATATCCACCTACTGTGATCTATTAGACATCAAAGCTTCTTAAATTTGCTATCCAGTATGTAAAAGCTGATTTAATAAAGTGAATTATCAGCCAATATTTGTCAAACCCACTCAATACACATAGTCATTGCAACTGTGATAAACAGAGACAGATGTAGGGAGAATGTGTATATATATATATATATATATCAGCTGGTGACTATGTTTTTTGCTGTTACCTATTTATAAGTATCTGATCAAGGCACTTCATGTGTACAAATAGATTGAAAAATACTTTGCAGTACAAATTTTAATAGCAGATGAAAGAATTCTGACTTAAAGACAAAAAATTTAGAGCAGGCGCACAGATTTTACAGCTTGACTTTTTCCCACAGCAGCCTTTTCCTGGCTTTTTGTGCAAGGGTCATGATCAAGGCATTTGCTTCTCAAGACTTCCTTGATCATAGGTTTGGTTGGGTTCACAAGGCTAAAAAGTGGCCACAACATTTTCACAGCTCTTTGCCAGTCTGTTAAGTCTCTCTAGAATGGATGAGAAAACTCTTTTTTAAACTTTTGAAAAAAATGCTAATAAAATATAATTATGATAAGTTTATTGTTCACAGCAAAAGAGAGAACATTATGCTATGTATTAACACAGGAAAGTGACATGGTATGAAAATTAATGCACTGGCACTATTTTACCAGTGCTTTTCGGGACATATTTTTGTTTTGTTTATTTTGGCTTCTAAACAAGTAAGAAGGCTAGGGTACAAACAGGCTTATGACAGATGGCAGGAGAAAGCATCTGTTTTCAGAAATATAATTTCAACCACATAACAAAAGGATATTTTCTGCATATATGTCAGGCCTCTAAATGGTAAAGTAATTATAGAGCTTAACGTTAATTTGTACTTTTTTCATGACGTTGATTGTGGTTTTGTGGTTTCCTTGATTCTTTTGGACAAATCTCATCTTACATTTAAAAGCTTCTTATCTGATATTTACACATTTCAGATTCACTCTGTGCTGTGCTGTCTATAAAGGGATAGAAGACAATCATTAACAAATTTTAAATGATTAGTTGACTGAAATGAGCAGTCAGTAAAAGTGATTATCTAACATGAAACTGTTACCTAGAGTTATAAAATGCTTATTCAGTTGCTGAGATGGTGGATAATAAGCACAGATCAGAGAAATACTATGAATACAGACAATCACAACAAAACAGAATGTGATTTCAAAGAGCTGACCCAGATAAAAAGTCTAGTTTAGTTTTAAAAACTGCCTGATTAGATGAATACATTAACAGTTATAAGGCCAGAAAAACTGAAAAGAAAACTCCCCTGAAATTATCTGTGGAGTATATATTTCTACTGTTGTAATATATTAAATCCCATATAAAATTTATTTTATCATGCTAAGCATTTTCTGCTCTGTGAACTGCTTTAAGACAGACTGTTGAGATCATTTCTTACTACCACAGGCAAGATGTGTGTCTTATAAATATTTTGATCTCCTCCTAAAGCAAGTCACTGACCATACATGGAAATTCTTGACTGCGACGACTTTTCAGCATGTGCTTGGAATAAGCACAGTAACATCCCATGGCAATCAGTTAGGATTACCCCTATCCTGGACTTGCATATAGACAACAGCAGAAAGACTGCATGGCCTATGTCTACACTTAAGACAGGTGAAGTTCATAAAGAAGTCTTTCTCCCCCCTAACATTCCAGTTCTGATGCACAACTAGGCTGCAACATCGCTGAAGCGCCAATTCTTTTGGTCCATTTTATTTATTCCTTCTATCTGAAGTTTTTTGCATACTCATCCTGCTGACTGACCCAAATACACTGCAGGCAGTGGATCAGTTTGTCATATTTCAGTGGCTAGCACAGACATATCTAGTCTTTTTTGTCTTGAGCATGTGTTCCTGGGGAGTATTTTCTTAATCATCAGGTATTATACTAGAAACGTCTTGGCAAAGAGAAGGTAATTTTTTGTTCTGTGACTTACACGTGGATGAGTTCAGTTTCTTTGCTTTGGAAACCCGTTCTTATGTTGACAGGTATTTTTCTCATTCATAAGCTTTGGGCACAGTTTACAAAGCACACATGCTATAAACATAACAAATAAAATATAAATATGTAAAATTGGAATTCATCCATTTGCCCATTTCATCTGATTACTAGTTATTTTTCTTTGCCATACCTATATTTGTCTTTCTTTTTCTGTTAAAAATCTGATATATTTAGGCATCCGAAAAGAAGCATTTTGTTTTTCAAGTAGAGGAGACGGTTCTCTGGAATGTAAAACTATTAATTTGCGTAATTTCTAAGAGTGTTAAGAGATACTTATAAGTTGAAGCCTGCAATTTAGGTCACGTGAAACATAATAAAAATAGAAATAATTTCCTATGCCTACATAACTACCATTTTGCAGATAATCCCAATATGTTTGTATTGAATAGAATTTGGGATGCTGTTCAAAAACAGTGTCATAGAAAACTTTATATTGCTAGATGACTTCTCACAAATGATGCGACTACTGTAGTGTGTCCCTTGAGTTTTCACACTTAAATATGTGCAATGACTTTGTACCCTGTGACACGTGCATGTCTTCTGACATGTCTGTTTCTGTAAAAAAAAAATGAAAATCTGATTAGTGTTTTATGTACGATATCCTAAAACTTTTATAAATATCCTATCCTGTAAGGCAAACTTATAAGCAGAGTCATGCTGACATTATTTTGGCTTAAAATGAATAGCAAAAAGAGTCCACAGTGGAATATTATTGAGTTGATTCAAGTTCTGTTATGTCTTTCTAAATGTCGTCTGACTACATTTATGGATTTTTTGCTTTCAAGACTGATGAACAGAGCCAAAATTCAATTTCCATGCATGTTTTAAAGAAAGCCTAATTAGAAGTGGTTATTGCTGATGTAATTTCCATGTTGAAAGTATGTAATACTTACCAAATTGTGTACAGTATTTTAGGTTCTGTCTCAGTGCTATTATAATGTTATTTTAAATGGTTAGGCTCTTAATCACTGGATGTAACAAAGAGTGTTCAAATTTCTTATTGTATTTTCAGTACTATGACCCAGGTTTTCTTTTGTTATTTTGTCTACAGTTAGTTAGTTACTTTCTCACTGAGAAAGGAACATTTCACTGCTTCTTTAAGCTTACTGGAGTCTTGCACAAGCAGAGAAATGCAAAGCTAAAAGAGAGGCTTCCACAGTTTCCAGAGAACAGTTGCTAAAGACACAGTGTTTCATATAACTACTAAAAGCATTGCTTGGGGTCGGGTCTGGGGATTTTTTGGGTGTTGAGTTGTGCTGATTTGGGATGAGGTTGTGTTAATTTTCCTCATAGTAGCTAGTATGGGCCTACATTTTGGATTTGTGCTGAAAACAATGTTGGTAACACGGGGACTTTTTAATTACTGCTGGGCAGTGCTTACACAGGCTCAAAGCCTTTTCTGCTCCCACCACACCAGCAAGGAGGCTTTGGGTGCATAAGATGTTGAAAGGGGCCACAGAAAAGACAGCTGACCTCAAATGGATAAAGGGATATTCCAGACCATATGTCATGCTCAATAATTACACTGAGAAAGGTTTTCCGTGGAGCTGCTGCTCAAGAATGTCTGGACATCAGTCAGTTGGTTGAGAGGATTTGTTTTTGTTTGTATAACTAGTTTTTCTTTGGTTTTATTTATTTGTTGTTATTACTTTCCTTTTCATTACAATTTATTCTTATCAATATTACTATTGTGGTGGTAGTGATGATTTTTTTTTTTTAAATTTCAATTTTTAAAATAGTTCTTATCTCAACCCATTAATTTTCTCACATTTACCATTCCAGTTCTCTTGCCTCCACCCCACTGCAAGGAGAGTGCATGAGTACCTGTGTGGCACTTATTTGCTGGATAGAGTTAAACCTCAACCTGGGTATTTATTTGTTTTTCAGCTGTTTACTAACACTGATGACATGAAGAGTTGTTGATGCTCAGCATTTCTGAAAACCAGGTCAGGCATATTCAAATCCTTAAATGTGGCTTTATTTGTCTAATGCTGACTGTTAGCTGAGCCTTACAAAAATACATTTACTTCTGAAATTTCCTGCCAGATTGTTTTAAAGCTCCAAACTCTTAAGAGGGAAAATATGAAAATTTTTGGTAATTTAGTAAAGGACATGGGAAGGTTGCCATCAACACATAACCTTGTCAAGTGCTTGTTAATGTCTATTTTTTTCTTCCTTGACACCACAGATGTTAGACCTAACCTTTTCTTTATTTCCCAGCAGTGCTCTAACTTCATCATACACAAGCAGTCACTACTTCTCTGAAAGTTGAGACCTTCAGAGGAATCTGTTATTTCAGTTTTTATCTCAGACAAATGCCTGGTGATGTCTTAATTAAAATAAATAAAAAAGTTTCCATTGGCTTCACTGGAAAAAGGACAGGTCTTTTAGCATTTTGTCACCAGCCTTCTAAACAGAAGAGAGGAAGTGTTGAGAAACACCTTTTTCTTTACTTTGTCCTTATAGCAATAATTGTGTTAAGATCATGAGCAAATCCATATTAATTCAGATGAAGGTAATGGAGAATGAGTGCTTCATCTGTGATCTCATTGACTGAGAATGAAAAAGCTGAGTTAGAAAAGTAATTGATTAGAACCCTCTCTGTGTACATTTTGTTATGTGGGTCAGTGCAGACAGGAGTGTTATCACTCATTTTGTTTGCTTGGGCATAATGCACCCTCTAAGTGGCATTGAATAGTAGAAAGGGTTTGTAGCACTCAAACCCAATCATAAAGTCCATTCTTGTGCAAGACAACAGTAGCTCTAGTCACCAGCCTGCCCGGACCTCCAACTATTCATTAATACTACTGGCATTGCTATTGGCTAATTAGTCTTTCCATGCCTATTGGTACTAAAAACAAACCCCAAAACAAACTGTATCTGACAATCCTTTTGAGGATAGGCTTATATATTCAGCATATGCATTGCATCATTTCTACTTGGCCTTCTTTAAAGAAAACAAAAACATGGAAGTTAGCTCATCAGATAAAAAATATGGTACTGACGATTAATCTCTTAAGACAATAAGGCTCATTGTATCATGGGTTGAAATTTTTCACTCTAGATTTTTGAAGCAGATGTGAACTCTCAACTAAAGAACAGTCCTTCAAATACTAGGGTTTTTTTGGGTTTTTTTTGGTTTTTTGTTTGTTTGTTTGTTTGTTTGTTTTTTGTTTTAATTGCAGTACATTAAGGAGAAGGTATTACAAAGTAGAGGAAAGCTGTCTCCACTCTATCTTATGGTTTGCCCCTTTAAAGGATGGATTCATTATCCTGCCAGCTTTAAAAAGACGTCTAGTGTAGATCAGCTCCCATTATGTTGATAATTTTAAGTTAGCAAAAAATATAGTTCTTCCTTCTTCCTTCCTTCTTTCAAGACTCTTCTTGCTAATACATTTGTTTTCCTAACAAATACTTGTAATTGTGAAATACTGACATTTTCTTCCTATTAGTTTGCTAAAATTATGATTTCATATTTACCTGAGTTTAGAATGACTCTCATGCTCTACTGTCATCTAGATCAAGTGGGAACTCAGGTTTACTCTGTTAGATAAATTTTCCTGATTCTATCACACTTTGTGTCACACACTTTGTATATCCCTTTGCTGTTCCTGCAGTGTCTCATTTCATGTCAGTTTTGTTAAACTTTTTTAATGCAGAGATTTTACATCAGTCAGTAGAGTATGGGGAAGGTGGGGCACTGATCTTCAGTGTATTTTCATAGTTTTTCACCCAGAGAGTTGTTTTGTAAAGTGAAGAAGTCAGCTGATCATCTCCTCATGCAAGTTTACTCCAGATTTGTGGCATATGTTTATAGTTAAATCAGTTATTATTATCTCAATTTGGGTTATTCAAATCTGTAACATCAAACAAAGACATGTCTGTACTGTAAGTTTAAGAAGACTAGCAAGAAGAACTAAACTCTTGGCTAGGTTATTGCAGCCAATCCTTATGACAGAATGGAATATAATCCTTCTTTCTAAATCATGCAGGAGGTTTAGATTTTATGCATGTTTTCTCTGGCTTTGTTTTCTGATTGAAATTCCCACTCAGAGGGCTGGCTATCTGAAACTAAGGCCAGCTACTGGCTCTCCAGTCACATGGAATGTATATTAATTCAAATACAGAATCACAGAAGTGACAATACAGATCACTTCTAGACCTACATACCTGGGTGTGGGAGTAAACAAGATTGCTGATGACAGGCTTGGGCAGCTTTTCTGAAATTTAGCCAAAAGCAAGCCCTGGAGTCTCAGAATCCCTGCAGAACCACCATGTTCAGTTTCCTCTGTAGTGTAATGCTCAGGGTTCTCCAAGGAGTGCAATATGTATCTCGATTATGTAACAGTCTTGATATGCAAGTACCAGAGTGAAGGAAATCAACAACTTCTGCTACAGAGACTTTCTGTCTGCTTATTTTGGTGATGGTGCTTAAGTGGAGCAGATTAGTACCCTTGATCTGAGTGTTTAAATGAAACCATTGCACTACAGTCTTCTTTCTCTCTGCTAATGTCCTATTCTGGTAGCTCCATATTAGCAGGAAAACATCAGCAAACACTTTAGATCATATCTAAGATAACTTTGTCTTCTTGTTTCTATCTAGAGAGCTATTATCTCTGCATTCTCTCTCCTTTTCCTCTCTCCCCTCTTCTCCCTCATTTCTTCCCCACCCTGCCACACAAGGAAGACTAAATGAGTTCAGAGTAAATGAGTTAATCTTTTTGCAAGGATTAAACAAAGTTGTGAAGAATCAAAGTATTATTAAGACATGCCTCTGATCTTAGCCAATGTATGATCTCTGAGAGCTGCTCCTTGTATTCCATAGATATGCTCCACCCATTTCCAGAAAATCTTCACTATTTCAAATGAGAAGTCAGTTTATTGCCGGTGCATGAAATTACGGACTGTATACACAAAGGCAGCTACTGGGACAGTGAAGTAATATGAAATGATTAAGTAATAGGACAGGTTGTCAGATGTGTAAACTATTGTAAATCGTAGCTCTCATGCAGTGCTCATCCTGCATAAAGTATTCCAATACCATTACATGGTTATACGACTGCCAGAGACCTCCTTGGCACCAAGTCCTGTTCCCTGTTAGAAAAAAACCCCAATTTTATGCAACCCTTTCGGTAAAACTTACATAAAAAGATGCTTTTCAGATAAGCACAACAAATGCAATCTGTAGAAGAAACAAGTAAAATCCAATATGAAGTTACCAGTTATGCTAAAGCAGTTGGTTACGCATCAGTTTATAGAGACAAGTGAAAGGAGATTTCAGAGATTATAAATTAAAAAAATGACAAACCAGGTATTTTACAATTGTGCATTACAGACTTTCAAACACAGTAGTGATATATTCCCTCGGGGAGAAAATCAGGTATGAAGTTTAAAATTGCACAAGTACCACTGAATTTGATGTGACTGGAGACACAATGCATAAAGTTTGGAAAATACACCTGCTTAAGTTATCTGGTCTTTTGCTTATCTTAATCTTCACAACAGTCATGCTCTGACCAATATGATAAATAGTAGTTCTTCTTGTTTTAAAGAAAAGCTGTCTTTTTTGCTCATTTTTCATAAGAATTATGATTCTTGATGTTTTTATTTCATTATGATCTTACTTTTCCAGTTTGATCGTCACTATGTGTACCACCTTCTTTATAATTCAAATAATTAGAAAAACAAAAAGGGGCTTATGAAGAAAGTGAGAAAACCTATTATGATTGTTAAAATTTTCTTTCTAGTACTCACCAACTTTCTAGCAATCATCAACTAGCAGAATCCTGAAACTGCATTTCCTCCAGTTCATTCTCTTGTCTCAAATATGCACCAGGTACAGAAAACTTAACTAAAGGGACAGAAAGAGCATGGAGACCATCATGACCAATAAATGTTATTAAATAAAAAATATGTATTTTTTTAAGGAGATCCTACTTTTATTTACTGCAAGTACAGGTATCCCTAATTAGGAACTTTAGAATTAATTTTTATTAAAAATATAGCCATTTGTAACAATTTTACGTCTGCTTTTAGATAGTACAGGGAGTGGAGAACAAAAAACTGTGCTTGTTCATAAACCCCCACACTATAAGCATTTAAAGCTGGGTTATTCACACTCCATTACTAGTTTTGTGATCATGGTTCTTCTCACCCTTTTTTTTTTTTTTTTCTTGTTATAATCATGTAAATTACTGTTCAGACTCACAGTGTGTACTTCAACTTTCCTGAACACGTAAACATGTTGAGGATGCCAGAAGTGAAAGGTGGAAACCACTTATTCAGTCACTGAGTACATGAGGCTGAATAAATGGAAAGGTTTGGGTTTCTCTCTTCCTCCATGCATTGCAGAGAATTCACATTTGCTCTTTCACAGAAAAAGCGAGAAAAATATTGGCAATTTATGATCTGATCAAACAGGTGCAGTTATTTTTAACTGACTGCCCATCATGCAGGTTGTCCATCTAATCATAAAGCTCAGGACAATGCTATTGTACATTGTAGAAAGAAAGCCTATGCCCTGAGTTATTGTTAACTCATATTGTTAAGTTATTGAGCTTTTGAAAACTGTTATTGGCAAAGTGACACCCTAATCATTTGATGTTAGTGTCAAACTCCTAAGAATGTTCTTTCCAGTTTACACTCCTGTTTAGGAGGATACTGCATGGTAACTGGTAAGCCTAGAAGGCACTTGTGGAGGTCAAAAATTTTTTTTTCTTTTTTGTATTTACAGAAGTTGCTTATTGGTTTATTGCCTCTAGTCAGTACTACAGTGTAAAAATATGTGAATATTTCTTATTCAAAACCACCATTATTTTCTTCTTAAAACCTAATTTATGCATCATATATTCTCATATTTATCATCAATGATATGCAATATAATTCAAACGTCCTATAACTATCTTTCCTTCTTTCATCCTGTAAATTTTTTCCCAGTGCTGTGTGTTGTACTCAAGGTCTGTGGTTGGCACTGGAGTAGTCTCTGCATCTGGTAGGAAGAGTAACAGATTGAATGCAGACTAGGGTTGGATTATCATGCGGTGTAGGTCCAGTCTTATGCTGCAGCTCTTGGGTTGTGTAATGCAAAATCAAAATTTTGCCAACTGAGCTGTATAGTGTGTATTTTTTATTTTACATGTAGCTGTGGTATTTGGAAAGTCTGGTATAAGCCATGTATTGGAACTGCATTTGTAAAAAACCCAGAGAATAAATTTGACTAAACCTGATAAGATACAAATGCTCATTATCAGTAGAGAGAAACTATAAATGTGTGGAGGTTTCTGTACTTACATATTAATTTGACTAAAGACTGTCACAAAGCAAAACAGAGACTTTAACAGCCTTATTGTTTATTATCATGTGTTTCTTAATCAAAAAAAAGTGTAGCTTTATACAGATCAGAAAACTGATCTGTATAAACTTCTTATTCATATTTTTAAAATCCAGTTTAAAGCAAGTGGTCTGGAAAGAGACTGTCCTGGGTTCTGACATGCCCTTAGTAATTAATTGCCAAGTAGAGCAAAATATTCAACTCCAACACAAGAATTTTAATTTTCTTTCAACCATTGTTTTCAAGGGTAACATGTCAAAGCTTAGCACTTGGATTCAGTTCAGTTGGCCCACAGCCACCTAAAGTTCCACTATCCAATCAGTTATGATTTAATACATGAGAATGAACCATGTAGTTGAAGATGAAATAAAATCAATAAACTTAGTACTGGTCAAAATTTTGGTTTAGTCAATATGTTGAAATACATTATTTACCCTGAAAAAATATGCAAGCAAATAAAAAGCCCAGGTTTCCCAGTTATTAAAATGCAAGATGAATTACTTCAGACTATTTATTCATATGTGAAATCAAATTGTTTCATTCACTCTTCTATGAGATTTCTTTCCTGTAAAATTCAGCTAATATTTAATAATTATTTCCTTTAGAAGATTTTGTCATGCTTCATGACTTGTAAACATGTAAAGACTTTGCTTACTAAAGTCACAGAAAAATAACACATACACTGGTTTATATTCATATTTCAGAAGTTTGCAAGAGATTCTATAAATGTATTTGTGACTAACTTTTCAGTTAAGAAATCAATATGAAACAACTAAGTCCAGGAGCACAAGAGTGAGAACATACCAAGAACTTTTAAGAAATTAATTAAATAGTTCAATTCTATTTTAGACATTAGTGTTCTGAGTGATAAGACATCACAAAGGTCAATAGAGTAAAAATATTTCTGTTTTCTAAACAAGTCTCTTATTGCTACAGACATGCTAAAATTGTGCTGATCCAAACCATTTTGCATGCCAAGCTACAGTACTATCACCACCCCGTTACCTTAACACTTCAAAATTTCTCAGCCAAACTTCTCATGCAATTTCAAGCTTAAGTTAACACATCTTACAAACAGACTTAATAAAAGAGTATCATATCCCACAGCAAACAGAGCTGAGCTTACCTTGTGTGATTGTTTATCTAAGTAAATTTACTATGGTTCTCTGGTCCTTACTTTAGAGATAAAATATTAAGGACAGTTGTAATTAGGTCATGTTTTAAATCTCCCTTTTCCTTCTTCTCAAGCCTGATAAGGCAACAACAGCTCTAACCAGTGGATCTTGGTTTTCTACACTGTAGCTGACTAATCTACTGTCATCTCAATATTTAACTTTTATTTGCTTCTGCAGCTCTCCTCTCTCAGCATTTACCTACAGGCTTTCCCTGAAACTGTAACTTTATTAATTTAAGAACCTTCCAAAGACTCTTAGCCTTCCAAGTAAGAAACACTAAGTAATTTTTAAGCAGCCAAATCTTCAATAAGTCTAAGAAATAAAGGTTCAGAAATGGGCAGCAAAATAGCAAGAACAGATGTTAAATGATGTTCAAAGCAATATCTGTACAAATTTGGTCTTTTTGTAATATATATTGAGTATTGAAGGACTATTTCAAGTCTTATTTACAAACTTAAAAATTCGTCCTGTTGGTGCATGGGTATTTTTGCAGTGAATATAGGAAAAGTACCCTGAAGCTGGTCTCAAGGGTGCACATCTCAGATACTTTCTAATTGCTGCTTTGTACCTTTTCAGACAGAGTATAGGAAAATCTGTGTTTTCGATCTGAAGATTTACCTTTTGTTTGATTTATATTTGTTCACTGATGTTGTTTTCTTTTTTCCAAACTAACAGCCCTGATGTTTCAGGAGGAAAAAATATGAAAGAAGGGATCAATGATGATGTGAAATACACCTGGAGCTGGGAATTAAAACTAATTGTGTAAATAAAGTGAATTAACAAAATATTTCTGCTCCAATATGCTGTTGAAATGGAATGTGAAGTTTTTAATGATCACCTATTGGACCACTTTTCCTTTCACAAATAAAACATTTATTTCAGGACAGATATAAATTCTCTGATCTAGTTCCACCTCTGACTCTGAAGCTTTCCAGAATCTTAAAATAATGAATACATAAAGGTCATCATGATGGGAATTTTATTTATTTATTTAATAATATCTTAAACTTACACTTCTAAGGAAAAGTATAGATATAGGCCATAAGACTTCACTTTACCAGGCACAACCAACAGATAAACTCAAGAACAGGAATGACAGAGGACATCGAAATTGAAAATCTGTTATTTATTTGTTAGGAAAAGGAAGTAAATGTAAGTATTACATACATGATTTAAAATGCTCAGCATGTTTTAATTTCATTGCAAATTTAGAAGGAAAGGCTTGCATGCTCTGTGACATTTTCATATTTAAATTAAAACATTTACAAAAAAGAAGGTAACTTTCAAATAATTTTTTTAAAATCTCAAAATCTTTGAAGATTTCCAAATCTAAAAAATCTCTAAAGAAATCCCAAGCAACAATGCCAGCTACAAGCCTCTCAGATGAAGAAAATTAAATTACAGGATATAAAATGTATCTTTGGAAGTTATCTGTGATCTTGATAGAATTCTTGGAGTGCTATGTATTCTGAACCCCGAACAACAAAAAAAAAAAGAGAAAAGGAAGTTGTTTGTGTTAACAATAAATGTTTTTCATTATGCTTAAAAAGTCTGTTTTTCTTTTATAAAAGATTTTCTTCACTGTGGAAGCATGTTCTTTTTCTTCAGAGTTCCTTCTGTTATCTTGGTATAATAAAAACATAACATAGCAATATAGAGATTACACAAACAGGTAAAAAGCTTCACAAGGGAACCCAGACTGAACTCAGTAAGTGCCTCTGTGATTCCTTATGATTAGGATGCCATGTCAGTATCCTGCCCTAAGGTTTGATATTTCAATTTAGGGGCCATGCTATACTCTATACTTATGTACTGATTCCCACGGCTTTCTCTTAAAACTGAGTTCTCATGGGACCAAACTCTGTCATCAAAACAATAGGAAATGAACATTTGGGATGAATTTTTT